>VMDO01005045.1:0-63784 GCA_007922755.1 Pedetes capensis
CCCCTTCCTCCCCCTTCCCCTCCTCCTCCTCCTCCTCTTCTTCTCCTTCTCCTCCTTTTCTTCTTCCTCTCTCCCTCTTTCTCTCTTCCTCCTCTCTCCCTCTCTCTCTCTTCCCCCTCCCCACCCCCTTCCTTTACCTGGGGATCATCCTAACCTTGGGTCATTTTACCCAAACAACCAAAGTTGCCTCAAGGTTTTTTCCAGGTTTATCCAAGCTGCTTCTGATGCCTCAGTTTTCCCTAGTAATTATTCCTTAAGGATCAACTAGCCTGCAGCTGGACCACTGTGGCTTCAGATCTCAGAAGCTAAGCAGGGTTGGGCCTGGTTAGTACTTGCATGGGAGACCGCCTGGGAACGCCAGGTGCTGTAGGCTTGGGAGAAGGACCTGGAAACCCACTCTCGAAACAATCAGCCATTGAAAACCCTCTGAGTAGCAAAGAAACCTAACAATAGTGTTTCACCTATTGTACATAGGGTCGCTGTGAGTCGAACACTGACTCGACAGTACCTAACAACGACAAAGACCAACTATCACTTTACAGTAACCCTTGCCTATATTATGTGCTACACTCTGAGTCTCATCTGAATTCTTTCAGACAGGGGTCACAAGGACTGAGGTGCTGCTGCCGACT
Organism: Pedetes capensis; assembly: GCA_007922755.1. Lineage (NCBI taxonomy): Eukaryota > Metazoa > Chordata > Mammalia > Rodentia > Pedetidae > Pedetes > Pedetes capensis. The sequence continues at coordinate 633 of VMDO01005045.1, forward strand.
TCCCGACATTGGTTTCCTGGCCTTGTTCCCCTGCGACACCGATCGCACTTTTTCCTGAGCCAGGTGCCTGCAGCCCACCCTTGGGCACCTTGTATCAGGGGCCAACAGCAGCCCTCCCCCGCTCCTGGCTGGCCCTCCTCCTCCAGGGAGTGGACGCCCCTGCTCTGTCCTCACCTCTCCAAGCGCCTGTCGTCCAGCAGTGTCTGGGCTGCACAGGGACAGAGGCGAGAGGAGCTCGCCAGTCTTGTATCAGGCCACTGTCCAGGGGCAGGGCCTGAGGCTTGTGGGTGGGATTGTGAAACTGGGCACAGATTGGTTGGCACCCATCCAGGACGAGAGCTGACTTCCAGGAAGTTGCCGGGTTGCTGAGAAATGGCCTGCTTGTAACTGTTCCTTTCACTTTCTCTGTTACACGTGCAGTGAGCTGGAAGAAGGAAAGGAAAAAAAAAAAAAAGAGGTGGGGCGTGAGTGCCTGGTGTGGGTTCCGAGGCCAGTGTCCTCTTCCCTCAGCTCCACGGCATCAGAGTCAAGGATTCAGAGTTTCAGTCCTATGCCTTGTTTTCTGCAGCTTATCAGAAAGCAGGAACCACGTCGGGGGGAAGAACATGACCCAGAGACAGGGAGACTTGGTCATCTCCCCAAACCCAAGGTGCCCAGGTCTGCTTCTGGCCTCCACAGGGAAGCGGCTGGGGCCGGCACTCTGGCCCCGGGGTGACAAAGTCTGTTTACCAGAGCAGGGTCTACCCTCAGCCAAAGCCCTGGCTGGGAGCCACCAGGCAAGCCAGGTCCACCCCCTGGCTGCATCCCTGCGCTGAGAGGGAGCCGGCTCCCCAGCCCAGACTGGCTCCAGATGGTTTTCCACTGAGCACTTTTCCAGAGTCGCAGGAACTGGCAGTGGGTCTGGAGACAGAGGTCTGGCCTGGCTCCCGAGGGAAGGGTGTCCCTTGGCTGCTCTGATGCACTGTGAAGTCCCAAGCAAATCCCTTCTGTCCCGAGCCTGTTTTCCCTTCTGAAGTGGGTTGAACAGTGGACTCCCAAAGTCATGCCTAAGTCCTAACCCCCCCGGGTCCTATGACTAGGGCCTTATTTGGAAGCAGGGTTTTTGCTGATGTGATGAATTAAGAATCTCGAGATGAGATCATCCTGGATTTGCAGTGGGCAGTAAATCTAATTACAGTGTCCTTGAAAGAGACAGAGAAGGAAAAGCCATGGGGAAGCAAAAGGCAAGTTGTATTAGTCAGCTTTTTGTTGCTGCTGCAGCAGAGAAACCGACTGAGGCCAACTTCTGGAGGAAGAGATGTTTACTGGGGGCTCACAGTTAGAGGATCAGCACATCATGGCGGCAGAGCAGGCATGGCGGCAGCAGGGGCTGTGTTAGACAACCTTACGGCATGGCTGACCACGAAGCAGAGAGAGTTTTCAGAGGAACTGCAGGTCCAGGTAGAAACCTCCAAAGGCCTGCTCCCAGCGACTCACTTCCACTCAGCTAGAGCCCACCTCTTGAAGTTCCGTAACCTTCTAGGACAGCGCCATCAGCTGAGGACTAGGTGTTTAAACACATGACCTTTGGGAGACACTTAGATTTAAACCATACCACAAATAAAGATAGAGGGAGAGGTCAGAGTGATGCACCTGCAGCCAAGGATAGCAGGCAGCCACCGGAAGCTGGGAGAGGGGCCTGGCAGAGTCTCCCTTGGAGCCTCCCAGGCAACCAGCCCTGCCCATGCCTTGATTTTGGACTTCTGGCCTCCTAAGCTGTGAGAGAATAAATCTCTTGTTCTAAGCCACCGAGTTGTTCTTTGTTATCGTGGCCCCAGAAAGCAAACATGCTGTCACTGAGCGAATTGCTTGGGCATCTCCCAGGGGTTAGAGAGGTAGTAAGAGACTTGAACTTGGCCTGAGAGGCTCATGGCTGAGTTGAGCTGGGGTAAGGAGATGGGGTTGAAGTCCCATCGGGGCCAGCTTCGTGTTGATGGGCTGTAGTGCTCTGAAGAGGGGCCTGCCGGGCACTGTGGCGCATGCCTGTAATCCCAGCAGCTCGGAGGCGGAGGCAGGAGGATCACAAGTTCGAGACCAGTGGCAGCCTGTGTAATTTAGTAAGACCCTGTCTCAAAAATCAAAAAAAAAAAAAAAAAAAAAATAGGCTGAGGGTGCAGCTCGGTGGTATAGCACTTGCAGAACATGCAAGCACAAGGCCCTGGGTTCAACCCCCTGTACCACACACACACACTAAAAAAGAGGGGCTTGTGGGTGCTGGGGTCTCAGCTCAGGGTGCCCTGTGCCAAGCAGACAGGTGAGAGCAAAGGACTAAGGGCAAGGTCTGGCCCAGGGCAAAGACCCGTGCAGGCCTTGATGAAGGGATGTGGAACGTGAGGATCAGGAGCCACGCCAGACATCCACCAGGCTGCCAGGTAAGGGGGTGGCAGGGCCTTCTGAGCCTCACTGCCCTCACCTGGAGATGGACCCAGCAACCCTCGCCTTGGAGGTGTTTGAAATAAGTTGCTGCAGGTCAAGAGACTGGTGTAGCATCCAGCTGATGCTTTATTCTTCACGGCACCTGGCACCTGTTGCTGTCCTGGGGGAAGTCGCTTGAATTGCAGATGACTTTCAAAGAAGTTAACTCTCTTTGCAAGGCTGTCTTCGACCACCCACCATGGTATACAGGGCTCCTCCACACTTGGGCTTTGGGGTTGGACAAGGCTGGATTTGAATCTCAGCTCTGCCCTGTCCTGGAAGCAGGATCCTCGGAAATGTTCCTTGCCTTCTTGGAACGTCACTGACGCATCCAAAAGCGGGAAATAATATCCACGTCAGAGTGTGAGAAACCACGCCGTCCAGCACATGGCGTGTGGCAATGTTGCCCAACAACACTTGAACTAAAATGAAGGCAGCTGAACAGAGTGAGTCCAGGAGATGAGAGGCACAAACAATAGGTGGTGGGAGGGGGAGGGAGGGAGTTTGTTGCTTAGGGGATGTGATGGCTAATCTTGATTGTCAACTGGACTGGACTGAGCCACACTGAGATCAGTGTAGCCTCTGGGTGTGTCTGAAGGCAACTGTAGAGACACGGAGTGAGGGGTCTGACCTAACGATTGGATCCCTTGATGGAATCATAATACAATGGCATTATTGGGAGGTGGGGCCTGGCAGGAGGAAGTACGTCACTGGGGCGTGTCCTAGCTGGAGGAAGTACGTCAATGGGGCGTGTCCTAGCTGGAGGAAGCACGTCACTGGGGGTGTGTCCTAGCTTGAGGAAGTACGTCAATGGGGGCGTGTCCTAGCTGGAGGAAGCACGTCACTGGGGGTGTGTCCTAGCTTGAGGAAGTACGTCACTGGGGGCGTGTCCTAGCTGGAGGAAGCACGTCGCTGGGGGCGTGTCCTAGCTGGAGGAAGCACGTCACTGGGGGCGTGTCCTAGCGGGAGGAAGCACGTCGCTGGGGGCGTGTCCTAGCTGGAGGAAGCACGTCACTGGGGGTGTGTCCTAGCTAGAGGAAGCACGTCACTGGGGGTGTGTCCTAGCTGGAGGAAGCACGTCACTGGGGGTGGGTCCTAGGGGGCCAAATTGTGCCGTGGCATCTTCCTGTATACCTCTTTTTCTGCTTCCTGGCCCACTATAATGTGAGGTGCTCAGATTCACCATAACCTCCCACCATGATGGACCGACAGCTCTGAAACCATGCGCTGATGCAGAAATAACTAACACAGAGGACAATCAGAGACGCTTCATTAGCAGGAATCCTTTGGTGGGAAGAGGCAGAAACCCAACTCAGAGTTGTCTATGCACAAATCAGAACGTTTGGGCTCAGGTGACTATTGCTGTCCGTTGAATAAGTAAGACACAAGCCTACTGCAGGGACTTTGCACTTCCTTCTGGTGGAATGCTTTCCCCTAGCCAAGACCGTGTTTTCCTACTTTATCTCTTTGCATCTTTATCAAGTAAATGTAAATTATTTTTAAATTGTTTAAATATTAAATTATTTAAATGAAATTAAATATACAGATAGATGCCTCCTTTCCTGCCCAACACTCCCCATGCCTGTCTGGGGCCAGGCTTTGCTTTGTTTCCGTGGCATTTATCATAATCTAACACATGATTTGGATTGTTTATTGTCTTTCTACCTGTGCTCTCCACCCCCACTACCATGGAAGTGCTTTCAGGGAAGATTTCTGTCTTTCTTTTAACTGTTCTATTTCCAGAACAAAGGACTGTGCCTTACATGAAGTAGGTGTGCCCAGAGATTTCATGTGTCAACTTGACAGGGCACAGGATGGCCCCATACTTGCTTATAAACAATACTGTGAGTCTGTCTGCGACTTGGCAAACTGAGGAAAGCCTCCCCAGTGCGGAGGAGCCTTAGCGGGTCTGTTGGAGGCCTGAACAGGAGAAAAGCTGGCCAGGCACACGCCTGTAAATGGCACACGCCTGTCAACCCAGCAACTCGGGAGGCTGAGGTAGCCTGTGTAACTTAGCAAAACCCTGTCTGAAAATTAAAAAAAAAAAAAAAAAAAATTTTTTTTTTTTTTTTTAAAAGGCTGGATTTGCAGCCCAGTGGTAGAGCACTTTCAAAGTGTGCATGAGGCTCTGGGTTCTCCCTCCTACTACTGCAAAACAAAAAACCAAAACCGAAACAAAACAACAATAACAACAAAAAAGAAAAGAAGAAAGAAGAGAGAGAGAGAGAAAGGAAAGAAAAGAAAAAAGAGAAAAGCTGAATGAGGAAGAATTCGTGTTCTCGGCCCGACTCTCTCCGGCTGGGAAGTCAGCCTCCTTGTGCTTCTGGATTTAAAGGTAGATGTAAAATGATACCATGGACTTTCCTCATTCTCTGTTCCTAGACTCAGATTAGAACTACACCATTTGCTCTCCTGGGCTCCAGCCTGCCGATGACAGATTATGGAATTTAGACTGTAATTTCACTCGCCATTCCTTGACACACCTTATGACAAATCTCTATTTCCTGCTCTCCTTTCCCTCTCGCGCTCTCTCTGTCTCTCAGCTGTGTGCATGTGTGTATGTGGTTCTGTTTCTCTAGAGGACCTTGAGCATTCGCTAACTGTTGAATGAACAGAGAGTTGAATACCTGTACCCCCAAAGTACAATAGGCTTTAGGCATAGCTGGATCTGGCGACTCAGAAAAATTCATCAGCACTCTGTTTTACTGTATTTCCTGGCTCTCCTTGTCTCTGATTTTGTTCTTCAGGCCAGGGGCCAACTACAGCCTCAAACTCACATCCTCCTTACTTGGCAATGTTCCTCCAAGTGGAGCAGGAAAGTCGCAGGGAAGCCGCTGATGGGGCCGCCTTGATCACATGCCCCTCTCTGGGCCAATCACTGTAGTCCCGAGTGGGGTCAGCTGAATGCAGTGAGTTCCCAATAGGAAAGAAAGGAGAGGGTACCAGAGAGGCAGAAAAGCACCAAAGGAGCGCTGCGGAGGGATTCCCAGGGGGCTTTAAGTCAGGCCTTGGCGTGGGGTCGGGATTGGCCCATGATGTCCAGGCTTTCTGCAGCAGGACCTTGCCCACCTGCTCCGCCTCACCTCCCATTTGCTCAGCACCCTGCATCCTATGCTCCAGCCATGTTCTGCTCCTAAACACAGTTCAGATTTCCACACCGCTGTGCCTTGTCTGACCCCTTTCCTCTGGCGAATACTTCAGCAGCTGGGGTCACTGTGCACATCCTTGAAGCCCCTGGTGTCACACCCTGAGACATGCACGATCCCAAATACACACTTGCTGGCATAATTGTGGCCACACACACACATACACACACACACACACACACACACACACACACGCTCCTCCCTCTCATGCTTGTGAATCGTGCGCACGTTGGCAGAGTGAGAAGGCAGCCCTGGCCCCGAATGCTTGAATGCTTCCACGGCCGGCCTTAGCTCCTGAGCCTCAGTCAAGGCTCGTCCCAGGCCGTGAGTGCGCCTCCATGCTGGGCTCTTTGGGAGGACTTGAAAAACCAAATGCCACAGCACCTGGTGCAGAGAGGGGCTCAACAGAGGTGGCGTGGGACAGATGAGTGAGTCACTCAGTGAATGCAGACTGTGCTTGCTCCGGTGGGCCCATCACAGGACCATTTCTAGGGTTCTGCAAGGAATAAAGGGCTGGGGCCCTGGGGTCGATGTTTGTGGGGCTGGAGCTCTGGGGGAGCTTCCCTGGAGGGGCCCAAGTGGGAAGGCCTTGATGAGTGGACCTTGCATAGCCCAGCAGGGCAGAGGAGCCTGCAGGGCATGACCCAGAAGTGCCACAGGGTCAGGTCTGGAGTACAAAGGGTCCTTCCTGTGGGCCTGAGTGTGGAGCCTATGCCAGTGTTTGTTGACACAAAGTTCCATGGGTGGGGGTAAGAGGGTGGATTTCCACTAATCCCCATGGAGACAGGTGGTGAGAGAAAATGATACCCAAGTTGGCTGCATTTGGATAGATGAGCAAGGGAAAGGAAAGTTCTAGAACACAGGGGCATTCTCCCAAAGCACTCTGGCCAAGCCGAAAGTAAAAGGGGACCCCAGGCCTCGGGGAGAAGGTCCTGAGGGTCGGCATCCTATGAGATGCACACTTCGCAGTTTAATAAAGCACCTTCCATCTTTTATCCGTCTACAGCAGTACCACTGTGGCTAATCCCGTCAGATTGCAGAAGCTAAGCAGGGGTGGACCTGGTTAGTACTTGGATGGGAGACCGCCTGGGAACACCAGGTGCTGTAGGCTTGGGAGAAGGACCCAGCAACCCACTCCCAAAAAACAATCAGCCATTGAAAACCCTATGAACAGCAGAGAAACCCCAACAATAGTCAAGCAATGGCAATGGAGGATGGGCGCACACCTGTTCCTGGGCCCCACCGTCCACCAAGGGAGAGGGACAGTGAAGGGTTAACCCTGAAATGTCCCTCACAGCCTGGTTCATCGAACGCCTGGTCCCTAGCTGGTGGTGCTACTTTGGGAGGGTTGTGGACACTTCAGGAGGCAGATCCTGGCTAGAGGAAGAAGGTCACCGGGGATGGGCTTTTGAAGGTTAGACCTGGTCCCTGTTCCTTCCTCTCCCTCCACTTCCTGTCTGCCATGAGATGAGAGCCTCCTCCTCCACTGGCTCCTGCCATGCTGCCCGCCTCGGCATGGGCCCAGAGTCAGCGAACATAAGGACTGCAGACTGAAGCCTTTGAAATCATGAGCCAAAATAAGTCCTTCCTCCTTTTCATTATTTCTACAGGCACTCGGTCACGGCGACGAGGAAGCTAACATAGAGACCTTTTTATTTTTTTATTAGAAATTTTTAATGTACATCATAATGTGATTCATTTTGACATGCTTTTCATTGTGACAATTTTCATATATGCAATTTGATAAACATTATTCATATAGGTTACCCCTTACCCTCCCCTATGCTTCCCCCCTCCCCCACATAGAGATCTTGTTCAGTAACTATACAAATCAAAAACTTGACCATTTCAACACAGATCTTCCAGAAAATATGATCCCTTTGTTATCCACGCCTGAGGCCAACAGCCCACATGAATGGGTTGTTCACTCCACACCAGGCAGGGTTTTTTATTTTGATTACATTTCACAGCATCTTATGAGACAGGTAGTGTTGTTATTGCCATTTCACAGATAAAGAAACGGACACAGAGAGGGAAAGTTGTTGTTGTTGTTAGGTGCCGTCAAGTTGGTATCCGACTCATAGCGACCCTCTGTACAACAGGGGAAATACTATTGTCAGTGCTTCTCTGCTGTTCATAGGGTTTTCAATGGCAGATTGATTTTTGGGAGGGGGTTGCCAGGTCCTTTTCCCAAGCCTACAGCTTCTGGTGTTCCCAGGTGGTCTCCCATCCAGGTACTAACCAGGCCCGACCCTGCTTAGCTTCCGAGATCTGACGGGATTGGATACCACAGGGCTTTAGCTGCAGGCCGAGAGGGTAAGTAACTGTCCCTAAATAACAGAGCAAGCAAGCAGCGAGGACAGGATTCAGATAACCTGGCTCCAGAACACACACCCTTGACCACTGTACTATGTTGCCCTTTGCATATAAGCACCCCTTGATGCTTTGGGGAGCAACTTAGATGAGCCAGTGAATGGTATTCAGTCTGACAGGGGACACAAGGCAGGAAGAAAGGGAAGAAAAGGCCCTCTGCAGCCATCTGCTTCACAGCCACTTTTTTTTTTTTTCCCTCCGGTACTGGGGATTGGACCCAGAGCCTCGCGCCTGCATGCTCTGCAAGTGCTGGACCACTGAGCTGCACCCCCAGCCCATTTTTACGTTTTGAGACAGGGTCACACTAAGTTATGCAGACTGCCTCTGGTCTCGAATTTGCGATCCTCCTACCTCCACCTCCCGCTGAGCTGCTGGGATCAAAGGCATGCGCCACTGTGCCCGGCGCCCAGCCAGTTTTTGAGACATGGATATCAATGTGAGCTTCCTCCAAGACACATGTCTTGAGTACTTCCCTGGTAGATAATATCTTCTGCAAATGGCAGGGTTGCTGGTAGATAGTACACTCTTACAAATGGCCTGGTCTATACCAGTAACATCCTTACCTACGGAAACAATGGGTGCCTCCATGTCTGGGCTAAAGAGGGGGACCAAGATCTCTCCTGCAATAAAGAGGAAAACCTGTTCCACGGCCTGGGAAGGCCAGCCTAAACTAAAGGGTGAGAGAATGCTGACCCATCTGAAGAGAAGATCAGACAGAGGAGAGGCATAGCCGTCCCCGTGATGATTGTTGGTGTTGTTGTTGTTAGGTGCCATCGAGTTGTGTCCGACTCATAGCGACCCTCATAGGGTTTTCAATGGCTGAGTGCTTCGGGAGTGGATTGCCATGTCTTTCTCCCATTTTTTGCAGTGCTGGGAATTGAACTCGGGACCTTAGAGACTGCAGGGCAGTGCTCTACCAACTGAGCTACATCCCAGCCCCAACCCCAGAGCCCCAGCCCTTGGTGCAGATGTCCAGAGCAGTCCACAGCTCTCAGATGTCCAGTGTTGTCCGCAGATGCCCTCAGATGTTCACAGCTGTACACAGTCGTCTGCAACCTCATCACTGGCCCCGCACACTGCCTGACCTCTAACTCAAGAAGTATAGATGCAGCTGTTCACAGATCTGCAGTGCTGGACCTGCCAGCCTTCTGATTTCCATCTCAAACAGCATAATGTTCTCTTCCTATGTCTTTCCATCTCTCTTGTCCCCATGCTGCCCTAAACCCCAGCCTGCTCTCGGATGCCCTCCTTTACTGCAACTCTAAATAAACCGTCCTCTAAGTTTCTTTGGAATCCATTTTTAAATTCTTTTACAGATGTGACCAAGGACCAAGGTTTTGCCACTGCCTTCCCATTAACCTCAGTCCCTTTCTCTCCAAGATGATGCCAACGGTACAGGAGGAGAGGGGCCCTTGGGTAGGTGTGTGCAGTTCCTGGGGCCTCCACAGGCCCCCAGCTCTCCGATCCAGGGTGACATATTCATTCCAGGGCCTGGAGGTCTCTGTGGTGTCCGATGAAGTGTCTGGTCCACTTGGCCTTCTGCGGTGCTGGGCTGCTCACGTTCACGGTCCTGGCCTTTTGCCTCCAGTTGCTAAGTTCCTGTGCTCTGAGCGCCTTCATCTCAAGCCACCAGCCATGTCCACAGCCCCATCTTTCTTCCATGGTATGCAAAGAAGTTTCTACACCAGGCACAATCCAGTCAGCCCATGGGGAGCCAGCAGGAAAATCCCAGGCTCCTTCCCCTAGGTCCTTCCACCTCTCCTTTCTCCTTCCCTTGTGACAGAACCCCCAAGACTCAGCCTTGCCCTGGCCACATAGCTGGAGGCTGCTTCCCAGCCTCCTTTGTGCTGATTTGACCATGTGACCAAGCTCTAGCCAATGGGGCATGAGCAAACTGTGGGCACCTTTTCTACATAGATAGGGTGGCTGCTGGCTCCCGTTTCTGCTGGCTGAAACCCAGCCCTGTTCCGTGCAATAACTACATTTCATCATTTACTCTCTGGTTATTTTGCCTCTATGACAGTCGTATCTGGCTCACCGAGTTACTTAGTGTTTGCACCCTGGGGTGGGGCTGGAGCGGGGCCTCCTAATGCACTGTGGCCCCAGTGCTGCCTGGTGGAGCTCCTCTGTCCCATGGCCTCCATTTCCTCTTCTGTAGAATGGGGCAATAAGGGCACCAGCCTCCAGGGGTGGTGCAAGGACTCATGGGTGCAGAACAGCCTCATAGGAGCCCCAAGAGAGGATTGGCTGTTATGGGCAAGGGGTTGCTGAGTGGCCCCATGTCCTGAGGGCCTGCCAGCCACCAGGGTGCCCTGCTGCCCCTCCAGCCAACCCACCCCCAGCCCTGGGATGGGAGCCAGGCTATGAGACCTCCCTTCCCTCCCCTTCTCTTCCTTCATCCTGGGACCAGAGGACTTTCCCTTCCCAAGGGTGTCAGGGAACTGTCCCCACCCCTCTCCTCTCCTTTCCCCCTTTCCAGAAGCCAGAGCAGTGGGGCAGTGGCAAGGGAAAGGGGGAAGGGAGTGATTCAAATACAAGGTTTAAAACTTTTGTGTCAACCTGGGCAGGGGCACACACCTGCAATCCCAGCGACTTGGGAGGCAGAGGCAGGGAGATCTCAAGTTTGAGACCAGGCGGCCAGAGGCAGTTTCCAGAACTTAGTGAAGCCCTTTCTCAAAACACAGAGCAAAAAAATGGGTTGGGGGTGTGGCTCAGTGGCTGAACGCTTGCAAAAAGCATGTGTGAGGCCCTGGGTTCAACTCCCCAGTAACAACAACAACAACAAAGATAATTGCCAAATGGATGGCAAAGGCCAAGTAAGGGACCAGAGAGCTTGCGCCGGGCTGTGGCCTGGTGTTCTGGGGAGGAAAGTTTCCCTGAGGGAGGCGCTAGCAAGACGAGGGGACCTCTCTGGGCCACGGTGGACAGAGGGAGGCCGATGAGGGAGTCCTACCAATTCGTCCTGCAACCGTGCTGCTGACCAGGGCCCAGGGCTGGGGAGCTGCCCAACAGCCCAACGTGCGGTTCCTGGGGCAAGCCGGGGCGCCAGCCGCCCCTAGCTCCCCTTCTCCGGGACAAGAAAGTCAAAGACTCCCCGAGAGGCCACAGCGGCTGCCACGCGGCCCACACACACCGCGCTTGGCTTCTTCCGCTGGGCCGCAGTGACCACCAATCTCCACTGGCCCTGCTGGTTCCCCCCAGGGCCCTGGGCCCCCTTCCCCCTCCCAACTGCAGCTGCTCCTCCCTCTGCAGGAGCTGCCCCAACTCTTCACGTTCAAAGCCAGTCCCACTCGGCTCCACCCGCGCTCCGCCCTGGGTGACCAACCCGAGAGCCTGACCCGGCCAAACCGGTTTCTCGGGGTTCCCTGATGCCATCGCAGGGGGCTTCGGAGACGTGGGGCGGCGGGCGCAGGAGCTTCCACCCCGGCCGGGCGACCGACGGTGGCGCCCTGCCCGGGGCGCGGGCGGGAGGTGGAGGCCGCGGCCGGGGCAGACAGGCGCTTCCTTTGGGCCGCACCGCAAGTGTCCTTGGGCGCCTGTCCAGCAGCGGCGGGGACACTCGCGGCCCGGGCAGCGCCCTTTCTGCCGACACCGCGAGGGGGCGCGAGCGGTCGCCCGCGTCTGCAGCCTCCTTCCCCCGGGAAACGCAGGTGGCCTCTGAGAGCTCCTCCCCTCCCCCGCCCTCACCCCACTCCCACCCCCAGCCCCTCCTCCACCCCCTACTGCAGGGCACAGCTGGAAGGCGCCAGGAGAAGCCTCTCTCCCAGCGGCAGGCGGGCCTGGCCTCGCCCCTCTCCCCGGCTAAGTGCGCCCCTCCCCCTTCCTCCCCAGTGTCCCCCCTGCACCTTCTGTCCTTCCCAGCTCCTCCTTCAGCCCGCTAAAAAATGCGCAAAACTGCCCAGCTCCATGGCTCACGTTGTGATCGCATCGACTCAGGAGGCCGTGGCAGGAGGATCGCCAGTTCCAGGCCAGAGGCAGTCTGTGCAACTTAGGGAGACCCTGTCTCTAGATAAGAAAGAGTAAGAAAGGGGCTGGGGGTGAGGCAGGATAAAAAGATAGGGGAATTTGGAGGACTTGGAAAGGGAAGGAGCTTTTTACCGCTGTGAGTCCCGCCAGCTGAGAGTCAAGAACTTTGACACAATTACCAAAAACTTCTGTGACTGCCTTCATAGAAACGTTATTCTGGAGAGACATTTTTCTTTTTCTTTTTCTTTTTTTTTTCTTTTTTTTTTTTTTTTGGTACTGGGGGTTGAACCCTGGGCCTCGCGCCTGCATGCTCTGCAAGTGCTGGACCACTGAACTGCACCCCCAGCCCATTTTTTAACTTTTTGAGACAGGGTCTCGCTAAATTATGCAGACTGCCTCTGGTCTCAAACTTGCGATCCTCCTGCCTCTCCGCCTCCCAGGCTGCTGGGATTACAGGCGTGCGCCACCACGCCCGGCTGGAGAGACATTTTAAATAACGAAAATGGTGAAATAGTCATAACCCTGCTTGGGGTCAAAAAATTACACAGCCTTTGAGTGTGACATCATCTTCCCCCCTGTAATTCTTGCTTCTTTGAGACAGGCCCAGGGAGCTCCCTCGGGACTTCTTTCTTAAACCTAAATAATGGAACCTTTCCTTTTGATCTTTTTGGCACCTCCCTAGCCCCTGACAGAGGCATCTCTAGGCCCAGAGCTGGGCACCCAGGGCTGACATCATGTGGGCAGTGCCCTAGATAATAGAAAACTGAAGAGAACTTGTGCCCAGGGCCTTTTTCTCTTTGGCTGTCCTGGGAAGCCCGTGTCTGTGTCTTGGATGCCTCTTTCTTACTCTTTCTGAGGGCCCACGTGGATTCTAAAGTGTGGACTTAATAAACTACAACCTGTTTCAGCCTGCAGCCATAGCCCTGTGGCATCCGATCCCGTCAGATCTCAGAAGCCAAGCAGAGCGAGGCCTGGTTAGTACCTGGATGGGAGACCGCCTGGGAACACCAGGTGCTGCAGGCTTGGGAGACGGGCCTGGCAACCCACTCCCAAACATCAATCCACCATTGAAAACCCTATGAACAGCAGAGAAGCACTGACAATAGTGTTTCACCTGTTGTACGAAGGGTCACTATGAGTCAGATACTGACTTGGTGACACCTAACAACAACAAAAACAACCTGTTTCACTGTCCCTGGCTCGTCTTGAAATTATTTTCTGTGATGAAGCCAAGGATCCGGCTTAACTGCAGGGAAGGTCCCAGGTAGGGGAAGTTCTCAGGCTAGGCTGCCATGCTGCGCTGTGCCTCCCTGCTGTGCCACTGGTGACCGGTGCAGCTCAGTGGCGGAGCACTTCCAAAGCATGTGTGAGGCCCTGAGTTCAACTGCCCAGTACTGCAAAGATAGGATAAAAATAAATAAATAAATAAAATAAAATAATAAAGTAAAATAACCAATCAAAGCCCAGGTCACATGTCCTCAGGGAGGACAGTACTCTTCTGCTCCCAGGAGGGCAGGGGAAGCAGAGGGAGCAGGGGAGGCCTCCCATGCCCAGCCCCAGCCAGATTGCCTTTGTCTCAAAAATCAAATGCGCTCGCCACCCCCCAGCTGTTTCCTTTCTGTGAAGCCCACGCGGGAGACTTTCCTATTCCTTCCACGAGCGCGGCTTGGACTTCATTCTTGGAGAACAGATTCTCCGACTCGATTCTGCAAAGGGAAGATTTGGTCTCCTCCTGACTCAGAGTTCCATCACAGAACAGCCTGTGTTTATTTAGCAATGCGGAGCAGCCTCAGTTTACCCTGCCTGGCCCAGGGTGGGCGTGTGAGCTTCAGGGGGTATTAGGGTGAAGGGGGTGGCAGAGATTGTCCCAGGAGAGAGTGTCAGGGAGGAAGGGATGGACCCCCGGGGACAGCAGCGTGGGAGACTGAGTAGGAGATGGGGAAGGGAGCTTCCAAGGGCAGTGGGAGCCCTGGGGGCTGCAGAGGGAGGGCAGTGACAGGGTTGAGTCTGCATGGGGCGGGGCGTGGAGGATAGGAGACATGAGAAGAGCTCTGATCTACCAGGCTCCAGGGAGGACGGAATACCCACCTGGCCACCTGGTGTGTTAGTGGGAACCCAGGTTGCTATGATTAACAACCTACCTGAATCTTGTAGTCTAGCAGTTGACAGTGGCCTGAGAGATTTAGCTCTCATTCCCCTTAGGATCCAGTGCAAGAAGAGGCTCTGCTCGTCAGAGTGACTCAGGGATCCAGGTGCCCTCTCTGGGGACATCGGAAGCCCCCGATCCTCTGTGTCCAGCAGGAAACAGGAGAGAGATGAGTGCCAAGGATCACGTGACAGGTGTAGGGCCCTGGCTGGGAGCGCAGCTCAGCCCTTAGTGCTTTGCCAGGCGGATCCCAGCCCCCTGACCCTTGTACTCACAGGGTGTTGTAGGATCTAGGCTTCTCTGTGCCTCAAGGACAGGGAACAGGCCCGGGCGGGGAGAGGGGTACAGGATCGTGTCTGCCACAGTCATTGCCCAGGATGATAAAACGTTTGATTCTCCTCCAAACGAGTGTGTGGCCCAGGTCAAACCTTGAGAGATGGGGAGAGGGACAGGTGGAGGGGCTGGGGGCTCTGAAAAACAGAACAGGTTCCCTGGGTAACACAATGGTGTTTGGGTATCCAAACATCGAAAAGATAGAGTAAAAATGCTCACGATAGAGAACTCCCAGCTCCATTAGACTCGCCCGGGGTACGCAGTTCCCTGTTGCTCCAGACGTCATCATCACGCAGTACTTGGCTGGCCTTAGAAATGCCGAGAAATAAAGACAGATGGGTGCGGAGAGGGATGGATAGGCGTGGGATCAGCCGGTCTGGTACGATGGCAGCGGCACACCGTGGGTGCCGGGTGTGCGCTGTTCACTGTGAGGATCCCTCCCGCTTTGCCACGTGTGTGAACATTTTCATAATAGGACGTGGGGGGAACATGTGTGCCGGCTCCGAGCCGTCTCGTCCATGGCTTTATTCCCAACAGTGCAGCCTTTTCTAGGACGACTCAGGCCTTGGCTCCCCTTCCTGGGAACCCTTCTCAGGCTCTCCTCTGGGAGGTCTCAGCCCCAAAGGCTGCCACACTAGACCTCTGGCCACACCTCATCATTCTCCTTGGCACGCTTTCTACCACGGAAACACCAAAATATCTGTGCTTCCTGCAAATAGGATGCTACTTTATGCCTCCTGGGGTATAAATTGCTCATTTTCATCTAATTTATATTCTCCTTTTCCTCCTAAGCAAGAAATAAGGGCTAAAAATTCCAGCCTCCTTTACAGTACCATGTGGGCATAGGAGGTACAGTAAGAAGAGGTACGAATTAAAACTTCTGGAAAGCATCCTTAAAGATAGGGGTACTACCGCCTTCACCCCTTTCTCCCTTCTGCTAGTTGGAATAAGGACATGATGGCTGGAGCCAAGCAGCCATCTTGGATCAGGAGGTGGTAGCCCTGTATGCAATATGGCAGAGCACTCAATAGACTGAGACTGGGTCCCTGACATTGTCATAGGCCATATCAGCTTGGGGCCACCTACCTCTCTACTTCCAAATGAGAGAGAAATTAATACTGTCTTGTTGAGATCAACGCTAGTCCTCAAAGAGCAACTTCTATGTCCTTAAATGGTTTGGTCCTTGGCTTAAAGCATCTGGTAAGCCAAAACTCTTGAGACAATGAGATTTCTGAAATAAAGGGTTTATTGAACCATCTCAGATGCTAGTCAGAAGGACCAGGTGCTGGGACAAGTTCCCAGCAAGGCTAGACAGAAGTAGGAAATATATCTGCTAGTTCCAGAGCTAAAAGTATTTTTGTAAAGAAAATTTGGAGAAGGAGGTATTATGTTATTTTTGTTGTTGTTGTTGTTAGGGGCGGTCAAGTCGGTATCCAACTCATAGCAACCCTCATAGGGTTTTCAATGGCTGACTGTTTTGGGATTGCCTTGGGAGTGGATTGCCAGGTCCTTCTCCCATTTTTGTGGTGCTGGGAATCGAACTCGGGACCTCAGAGACTGCAGTGCAGCACTCTACCAACTGAGCTAAATCCCAGCCCATTATGTTATTTACTTGGACTCTTTATTGGCCATAGGTGGGATAATGCAAAGTGGGAAAGCTTTGGGTTAGTGGAGTGGTTCCTAAGGAGAAGTTACTTCTGGGTACATTGGGTTGAACAGTGTGGAAAGTTTATACATAAATAGAGACGGGGTCCCTGGCAAAAGGCCATGATAAGATTTAAGTCAAGGTTTCCATATATATTAGGAATATGAAAGCGTTTTTCTTCATTTTGCCCATAGCTGTTAGCTAACTTCTCTCTCCCTCTCCCCTTCATCTGTCAGCCCTTGAAATTAAATATACGACATCTCAGAATTTTTCCTCTATCATATCTTTTTCTCATTTTGCTCATAGAAAACTCCGATTGATCCTTTAAAGCCCAGCTCAGGCATTACCTTCTCTGTTATATGTTCCTTGGTAGAAGTAATCATTACCTCCTTCATGATTTTCTGCACTTTATATTACAGTGTGAAGTTGGGGAGTGCTTATCACATACCATGCATCTTGGGCGGGGCTGTGTGTGTGTCCCCCATTTTAACCCTCATGACAACATTTGTGAGAGGCAATTGCTTTTTAAATTCCCATTTTGTAGATGAAAGAAACAAGGTCCTTGGAAAGTTATGACACTTCCTGGATGATGGAAGTAGTGCAGGGCAGGACCAAGTTTCAAGTCCGGGTGTCTCATTGCAAAGCCTTAAACTCTTGCTGATCTGCCTTCCCGCAGGTGCTCATACCATCTGTTTGCACGTCTTTCACTCTGAAAACTCAGGGGCTGGGTGGTTTCACATCGGTCCCTAGAGACTGATCCACAACAGAGCACATGTACCAGGTGAGCAGGAACATTAGTGGGACTAAGCTGTCAGTTCTGAGACCCCAAGTTATCATCTGGCCTGAGAGGTCCTTCCAGGTCAGTCTTCCCTCTCATAACCTCCTTTCCCACTTGCCTTTCTCAGGCTTTCACACAGCACACCTTCCACCTTTCATACCCAGCCCAGCTGTCCTCTCTGCCTCTCCACACAAGCTGGATGCTGCCTGCTCATCCTCCTACAGCATGGCCTTTGCTCAAATCTCTGCTGCACTCCAACTCCCAGGGCAATGTCTTCTCCACTTCACTTTGAGAAACTTAAGAGCAAAGCCTATGGCTGATTTATCTTTTAACCTTCTAGCAAACCATCCCTGGTTTTTTGTTTTGTTTGGTTTGGTTTTTGCAGGACTGGGAGCCTTGGGCAAGTACCTCACACATGCTCAGCAAGTGCTTTACCACTGAGCTGTACTGCCAGCCACGTCACTTTTTATTTTTTTAAAAAATTTGAGACAGAGTCTTGCTAAGTAATGCATGCTGTCTCGGGCCTCTGGCCTCAAACCTATGATCCTCCTGCCTCAGCCTCTCAAATTGCTGGGATTACAGGCACATGTCACCGTGCTGGGCCTTTTGTGGTCTTCTAAGCATGGAGGCATGAACACAGAGACAGGAAAGACCCCACTCTGGCTGGCAGAAAAGAGAGAGGACCAAACAAAGAACTTTGGTGGAAGGGGTTCTCAAGTGGAGGTGTTTCTCCTTGTTACCACTAGATGGCGCAGGGCCCCTGATTGTCAACCGTTGGGAGGCTACAAATCTTTTCCTTTACCTCCAGGAAGCCCAGAGAACCTGGCCGGATTCCAAAAAATAAAACAAACATCCAAATAGCTCTCTGGCTATGCTCTTTGCTAGTGCCCTCTGAAAGAGGAGAAGGGTAAGGGAGAAAGGTCCAAAAATTACAAGATTTTTATTTTAGGTACTTGGGGGTTGAAACTAGGGCCTCACACATACTTTGCAAGCACTGTGCCACTGGACCTCAACCCCAGTCCGTTTTTTACTTTTTATTTTGAGATAGGGTCTTGCGAAGTTACACAAGCTGCCTCTGGCCTCGAACTTGTGATCCTCCTGCCTCTGCCTCCCGAGTAGCTGGGATTAGAGTGTCAGGCACTGCATCCAGCAGGATCCAAAAATTAGATTACTTCCAAGCCACAAGGCATAGATCTGAAGCCATATTGCCTGAGTTCCAAACTTGGGCTTGGTACTTCCTAGCTGTGTGACTTTGGGAAAGTTTCTTAACTTCTCTGTGATTCTGTTCCCTCTCGTGTAAAGTGGGACTTACAAAAGCATCTACTCCAAGGACAAGGCTCTAGAAGGGGCCGTGCCCTGGCATGCATTAACCACGGTATGTTTGTGGCCTTTATACTGCTGCCTCTGAGGGTGGGTACAAATGGAGAGACACCGCCAGACTGGCTGCGCCCACAGGTAGAGCCTCAAGGGTGAAGAGGGCACACCCCGGGAGGTAGAGGAATGGGGGGTGGCCTGGGGGGCAGCTGTTGCAGGGAGGTGAGGCTTAAGGAAGGAACGGGGTGGGCCGTGGAGGGGCCTGGCTGCATCAAAGTGACAGGTGCACCATGGAGCCACAGAAAGCCACCGAGACTGAGGAGGGGTGGGGGGAGGAAGGTTGGCATCCCCAGGCCACACCCGTTGACTGGGGCATGTGGGTCCCCCAGGCCCTGGTGACCCTCCTCTGCTGAGCCCTTGGGGCCGCGGGTGGAGGAGGAGCCTGCAGGGAAGTCGTATTTTTAGGTCCCTGCTCCTCTCCCAGCTGCCATAAGACACCTCTCCTGCCCCCAGGCCTGGCCACCGGCCGAGGCTCCGGAGGTCAGCTGGGAGAAGGGAGCCGTGGTCAGTATGCCAGTCGCTGAGGGCTGAAGAAGAGCAGCCGGGGTGGGGGAGGGACTTGAGAAGGGCACTGGAGCCCTTCTGGGGGTCCCTGGCCTGCGGGGGCCTCAGCAGGTCTTATGAACTCTAGGCCCGGCCTTGCGGGTGTCCTGGGCTGGGGCCAGGCCAGGAAGGTGGACTTCACAGGGAGGTGCCCACTCATATGGTCCCCCCCAGGGCTGGTTCCCAGGCAGAGGGAGGGACCCTGTCACGAAAGGGGGGCCCTACCAGCTCCCAAAGGCCAAGGGTGCTCTCTCCTTCTGTGGCCTAAGGAGTCACCTCCAAGACTTGCTGGAGGGTGAGGTTGCCACCCATAGCCTGGCAAATTCACAGGTCGCTGGACGGAACATGCCGTCCTCAAAGAGAGTGGGGCCGGGCGCAGAGCTGCCTGGGGCTCACACTTGCATGCGGGTGCTAGAAGACCCTTCTAGAGAGTTCCGTCTGTGTGTGGGACTAGAGACTGAAGATGGGAGACCCGGCTCTCTCCACCAGGCTAAGCTCCTGACTTGGTTGCCCAGAGTGGTGCTCAGAGTCTTGGGAATGTTGAGTCTGGACAGGAAAAGCCTTAGGTGAACCTGCAGCCCCTCCCCCGCCCCCCACTGTGCGAGCAAAGAGCCCAGGCGAGGGAGCGAAGGTGGCAAGCGTTTCTGCTCAATGTAAAAAACATTTGCAGCTCTAGGTAGTGAGCCTGCTGCTCCTAGGAGTATTCAAGCAAATGATGACCTGGAGGGAGGAGGACATTAGTGGGAAGTTGGCTGAAACACCACGGAAGTTCTCATCAGCCTCAAGGCACCGAGGCCACACAGGGCATGGCGTTTCCATCTCTCGTGTCCCATGATGCTGAGCTCTAGGACCGAAGTTTCTAGCACAGGGAGAGCTCCAGCTGGGACTCCAGAATGTTCACCCTGACATCTCAAGAATTTGACGACTTGTGGCTGATGCTACAAATCTCAGTTGCAGGGGCTCAAAGCCTTCTGCATATGAAGAGGGGACAGGTCTGTCTGGGGGGGATGCAGCTTGGTCCACTGGGAGTCGAATACACCCGTATGCATGTGCCTGCGGAGGTTTGCACGCCCAGACGGCCTGGCTTTCCTGTGGTGCGGCTTCAGCTCCGCTGCCTGGCCCTGGCACGGAGAGAAAAACAGCCGCCAAACAGAGCCGGCGACTGGGGGTCGCCATAGCAACGGCGGGGCCCGTGCTCTGTTGTGGCGCTGCGTGAGTACACACAGATGTCAGAGCCTCCCCATTAGCTTAAATGGTAAGACTTCAAAGGTTCGTCGGCCTGGAAGCCACAGGTTCCCATGAGCGCGCTGGTTAATGGGCGCCTGCCAAGTGGGTGACAGTCTCATTAAACACTTCAGCGTGGCTAACAGGTTGATGAGATTTTAAACACGCAGGCCGGCCCCAGACAGCTCGGGAGGCTGCCGACAGCCAGGGGCTGGGGTTTCCGGTTAGGATCAGCCCTGCCTGGCCCACCCCTCGCGGTTGTTTGGCATGGGAGTCACAGCAGGGCGGGTGTTGCACAACCGCACGGTGGGTCCTGGGCGCCACCGCAGAGGATGTAAATCAGCTCCTCGATCCCGGCAGGAGATCAAGGAGGCGACCCTGACTGGCTGTCTTCCCCACACGTGGGCAGGTGCCCTCCCCTCCTCCAGCGCGGACGCCCCCTCCAGCTGGTGGCCAGGAGTGGGGGCGAAGCTGCAGAGGGTGCGAGCCCTGGGCGGACCTGCTCAGACCCGAATTAGTCTGCGGATGCTGGAACCAGGGCCCTGGTTCCAGGCGAGGAACAAGGGAATGAACAAAGACACCACTGAACAACAGCATGGCAAGAGCCCCTTGCCCCCATGCATTTTTCACTGCTGAGGTTGGCGGGTTCAGTGCCAGTGGCACACGCCTGTAATCCCAGTGGCTCAGGAGGCAGAGGCGGGAGGATTGCTAGTTCGAGACCAGAGGCAGTCAGCGTAATTTAGAGAGACCCTGTCTCTAAAAGTCAAAAAAAATGGGCTGGGGTGCAGCTCAGTGGTCCAGCACTTGCAGAGCATGCAGGCGCGAGGCCCTGGGTTCAACCCCCAGTACCACCACCAAAACAAAACAAAACAACAAAAAAACCCTCAACGGCTAACCTCGATGGGGTCCCAAACATGCAGCCCATGTTCCTGCCCTTGCTGGCAGCTGGGTGATCGCAAGGGAAGTGGCAGCTCATGGTAACCCTCGAGAAGTCGCTGGCTGGCCTTTCAGGGCCCAGAGGGAGGAGGTGCCAGGCTGAGGGTTGCACAGGGCAGGTCTGAGCTGAGGACCTCACCAGCTCCGGCCTGGACGCCCACCGTCTCGCATTACCTTTCCCACTCCCTGGGCAGTCCTTACCAAACTGCCTTCATCACAGTTTTTAGAGGGGATCTGATTGGTGGCCCTAATAGGCATTGGCTATTCAGATGGAGCCCTGCCATTGTCCTTCTCAGGTCAGGTGCCAGCCCTGCTCCAATCGGCTGCAACTGGTGGCAGGTTTGGGGGAGAACCGTGTGGTCCCCACAGGTGACTTCATCAGGGCTGGGTAGCTGGGGTGTCGTGTTTAAACAGTCATGTGGGTGGGGTGGTCACTGCCGACACATCGAGGCAGACCCAGGGTGGCCAGGCATGCACTTATCCCTCCTGAACTACAGCTCTAAATAAGGCAATGCCCACTGCCTCACAGGCGTGGCGAAGGTTACAGGGGATCTCTCCAGAGAGGCCCCTTATCCACTGAAAAGCCCTGGGAGGGTGGAAGGAAAGGTCTTTGAGTACCTTGGTCACACGTTAAATAAATGTCCTGTGGGAGCCGGGAGTGGTGGCGCACACCTGTAATCCCAGCAACTCGGGAGATGGAGGCAGGAGGATCTCAAGTTCAAGACCAGAAGCAGTCTGTGTAATTTAGCAAGAGCCTGTCTCAAAAAGCAAAAAAAATGGGCTAGGGCTGCAGCTCAGTGACACAGCACTTGCAAAGAATGCAAGCACGAGGTCCTGGGTTCAATCCCAAATATCGAAAAAAAAAAAAAGAACTATGTTTTTAATCCTCTTACTTCTGTCCCCCAAGACTGCTGTGAGTTTCTCGAATTTAAGGATGTGTTTTTTGTTATCTTCACCATGTAGCACAGTGGTGACATCCAGCAGGGGCTCTGTGACTATGGGAAGGACAATGAAGGATGGATGGATGATGGATGAGCGGATGGAGGGATGAAGGATACATGATGGATAGATTGATGGATGGATAATGGATGGGGGATGGATGGGTGGTTAGATCAATAATGGATGAATGATGGATGGATAATGGATGGGGGATGGATGGGGGGTTAGATCAATAATGGATGAATGATGGATGGATAATGGATGGGGGATGGACAGATGGATAGATAGGTGGGTGAACGATGGATGGATGGATGGATGGATGGATGGGTGAATGATGGACAGATGGATGGTTGGGTGGGTGAATGATGGACAGATGGATGGATGGGTGAAAGATGGATGGATAGGTAGATGTATGGGTGACTGATGGATAGATGGGTGAGTGATGGACAGATGGATGGATGGGTGAGTGATGGATGGATGGATGATGGACAGATGGGTGGATGGATGGGTGAATGGGTAGAGGGATGGGTGGAAGAATTCAGGGGTAAACTGAGCCCGGTCACCCTCCACTTGCCTTCTTTGCGCAGTCATCTGTCTTTTTACTCAATAAACATTTAATCAGTTCATTTTTGGTACAGGGTCCTGTGGGAGGCCCAGGTAAATAAAACAGGCTGTTCCCCTCTAAAAACCCAAAGAAGGTTTTCAAGAGCACAGGCTGGGTCACCTGACTGCCAAGTCATCTCTGACATCAATTAGCTACAGGACACATTCCCTGAATCTGCCTTGATTCAATAGGGACAAAGGCAGTGTCTGCCTCTCAGCGCTCCCAGTTACAAGGTGCCAGAATGGCGCCCGGCAGAGTCCAGGAGTT
The DNA here is from genome assembly GCA_007922755.1 of Pedetes capensis. Taxonomy (NCBI): domain Eukaryota; kingdom Metazoa; phylum Chordata; class Mammalia; order Rodentia; family Pedetidae; genus Pedetes; species Pedetes capensis. Next base: position 23,361 of record VMDO01005045.1, read on the forward strand.
CCAGGCTGTGATACCCTAATGGAGGCGCCACGTGGAAACAGACCAGGCGACGCAGTGGGGTGGGTGGCATGCGGGGAATGCACGCAAGTCCCTGGGAGGAAAGAAGGAATTGTGCGTGGTGGGGCTTTCCCGAAGGAGTCTGAGCAGGCTCATGAAGCCAGGAGTCCCCAGGAGGTGAGAGGAACCATGGACGCCTGGGTCCGCTGGCTGTGCACACAGAACCAGCCGGGCTCCTTCCCCCCAAGTCCTGCTGCCTTCTGGGACATGGAGAACAGCGGGCAAAAAGTGAGTGAGGCGCTTACTAGGGGCCAGTACTGTCCCCAGGCCAGCAGGGTGTCGGTGCCCAAGCTTAGGAACATGACCAGGCCTCTTGGGACTGCTGACAGTGAGGGAGTTGGGTTTCGTGCCGCTGGCGGTGGCCCCCGTGGTGCCCTTTCCACTGATTTGTGTGACCGTGGCCGCACAGTGGCCAGCCGCCTCCTGCTCTTTCCACACACCCACCCGCTGTGGCCTGGGCTGTCCCGCCTCCCCACAATGGCACCTGCCCCAAAATAGCTGCCCATGTGAGGGCTAGAGAAAGGCAGAGATTAGACCCCTGGTGGGGACAGGGCCAGAGGGGCGGGGAGCACGCGGCATCAAGTGATCCGGGCCGGCAGGCGGGAAGGTATAAAAGCCCCTCTGGGGCGAGGTGGCCTCAAACCCCAGCTGTCGGGCTCGGACACCCAGCGGTCAGCCAGCGCTTCTCTCTTTGTCCTCTCCAGACGCCATGGGGCTCAGCGACGGGGAGTGGCAGCTGGTGCTGAACGTGTGGGGGAAGGTGGAGCCCGACCTCGCAGGCCATGGGCAGGAGGTCCTCATCAGGTAAAAGGAGGAGCTGCCTCACACCCATACCCCGAGGTCGCAGTGCTGGGCTGGGGTGCTGGGAGAAGGGCTCCGTCCAGGCTGAGGCCAGTGGCTAGCAGAAGCCTGCGCATCGAGCCCTGGATGCCCAAGCCCACTGAGAGGAATCTCAGAATTACAGACAGTCAGAGTTAACCAGGGCCTTGAGAGGTCCTGTACAGCTGCCCCACTGAGTAGATGAGGACAAAGAGGACCCAGAAAGGAAAGATGTCCCCAGAGCCTCTCATTAGAGTCCATATGATGCCAAGGCTAAGACATGGCTTTCAAGGGGAGACAGATCTGGATCTAGACTTGGCTCTGTGGCTCAGCCACTGTGTGATCTTTGGGAAGATACTTAACCTCTCTGAGCCCCAATTTCCTCTTCTGTACCATAAGGGGAAATCCTAATGTCTACAACACAGACTGTAAATAAGACGAGGCTTGTAAGGGGCGTGGCATGGTTCCTAATGCACAGTGAGTTCTAGAAATGTTAGTAACTATTAGGGACGAAGCTCAGACCAGGGTTGTTTCAAAGCCCTGTGATTGGGCAGCAGAAGACAGAGAGGCCCATCAGTGACCTTGATGCGCCATATGTTTGAAAACTGAGAGCTTGGAATAGAGCGGCCTCCAAGGATAGCCCTCCATCCACGGCAAGGGGCTCCTGAACATTCCACCCACCCCCCTAAATTCTCAGTCTGTTCCATAGAGGGTGCTGTGGCCTGCACATGGAATCTCGTTTCCCACAGCCTCCCACCCACGAAGTGCCCAACTCCCCCTGCCCCTGGCCCCTTCCCAAATGATCTGGGCACACCAGGGTCAAAAGCCTGATGGGATGCAGGCCAACATTTCCACCTCTGCCAGGCAGCGGGTCCCTGGTGGCCACAGGCCCTTGGATTGTCCTTGATGTCTTCGTTTGCAAATGAATTTCTCGATGTTTATGAACTGGGGTAGGTTTCCTCTGACTCAGATGACCCTTTGGTGTCCCTTGGGCTTTGCCCATGTCCAGCCCCCTCTGCCCAGCAGGAAGGCCATCCCCTGGGGCAAGGTTATCCAAAGTTGGAGGCTTAAGGGTCCAGGCTAGACACCAGGAGGGACAGGCAAGCTTACTGATGCCTCGGCCTCTTGGGCTGTTCCCTCTTGACTTTTTCCCCCGTTTCTGCCAGCTGCCTGCTGGGGCTCAAACAGGCCCATATGACCGGGCTACAGCCCTCCAACAAGTTGGCACCAACTCCTGGGCCAGCAACTTCCTGTGTGACCTTGCATAGGTCACTAACCCTCTCTGGCTCCTGTTGCTGCACTGGTTGAGGGCAGGGACTGTCCTCTGTGGCCTCTGATCCCCGCCCTCTTTCACACCCTAGGATTCTGAGCTTGTGGTCCCTCCTTGTTGTCACAGAGCAGGCAGGACCATCGTGGGGAGTGGGTGGCCAGAGGTGGCGGAGGGGGGCTTGCCGAGGTGACAGGGGCTGCCGGCCCCCAGGAGTGACTTGAGTGCCCTGAAGGAGAGTCGGGTGCTGTGTCATGGGGAAAACATTTCTTCCCTTGCTGGGGCAGATCAGAGAGGCCTGCCAGGGGCCGGGGGCCAGGGGCGAGGGCCAGAGCGGGGCACGGTGCCCAAGGCCTCGGCCCCTGGAAGGCTCCCAGGGCATGACGCCTGTCACGTCTCAGGCTGCAGGATGTGGAGACCACACCGGCTGGTCCTGCCTCTTGTCTCGGGGTGCGAGGAGGTGGCCTCTCTGGGTGGGGTGCTAACTCCCAGAGCGTAGCTGCCTCCGGGGAGCTGGCCTCTTGGGGGCCTTTTCTGCTCACCCGGCCTTTCCTGCTGACCTTGGCAAGGTCATTTCTCCAAATCCCTGATTATAAGCAAAAGAGGGTGAATTCTGTAGGCTGGAGTTTGTCTGTTAGTTAATCATTAGGAACTGTGCTGTAAGCCCATGACCAGAGCTCTGGAACCCAGACGCTGGGGGCCCTTGGGCCTTCTGGCTCTGCGAAAGGCTCCAGAGGGAGGGGCTGCACGCTCTAGACCCCGCCTTGCCCTCTCCTGCCGGGACCTTTACTGCTTGGCTTATATTGGTGATTTTTGTTGTCGTTGTTGTTGGGAAAAAGGAGTTTGAGGCCAGGGAAAGTTTGAAAACTGTTGCTAGTGGTCACAACTTTTCACATGACAGAAGGGAAACTGAGCCACAAGGACTCAACCAGCCAACGCCAAATACAGACAGCACCTAAGATTCCCAGTGATGATGACGGTGACGGAGGTAGAGACGCGAGGAGGAAGTCAACAGACGTTTACGGAACAGGCTGACTGCCAGGCTCTGGGTTAGGCGGTTCACCTAGTTTTTAATTTAATTTTCTTTCACTACTTGAGGGTTGAACCCAAGGCCTCGCATATACTTTGCAAGTGCTCTGCCAGTGGGCTGCACCCCCAGCCCATTTTTAATTTTTATCTTGAGTCAAAGTCTTGCTAAGTTACGCTGGCTTCCTCTGGCCTCGAACTCACAATCCTCCTGCCTCTGCCTCCTGAGTCGCTGGGATTATAGACATGAGCCACCGCACCTGGTTGTAGTTCACCTATATTTACTCACTGAAGCCTCATAAGAACCCTACAAGGTCAGTATTACTATCACCACATTTGACAGAGAGGTTGAGTAACTTGCCCAAAGTCACACAGCAAGAGGGAAGCTGGGATTCAAATTCAGGTTGCCTGGATTCAGCCTCCTGCTCTTAGGACTTTGTCATACTTCCCCACAATCCCACCACACTGGACAGGGTTCCCAATTGCGCTCAGGATCTTCTGTTCCAATAGAACCTGAAGGGCATCAATGGGTTGGAGAGAGCGCTCGGGGTTCCATTTGTCCATTGGGCCTCTATGCAGAGGACGGCAGGGAGATGGCCTCCCCCTCTGACACACCTGATGTCCTGTCTACTGAGCCAGGCAGCCTGACAGCTGACCTGACAATGAGGACGTGGCCAGCCCAGCTCTGAAGGCAGGAGAAATCACCTGGGCTCTTCCTGCGGGTGGAGGGGTCCCACCTGCTCTCAATCTGGGCAAAGCCAGGCGCAGGACCCTTGGGCTACTTGAGCCTCTTGCTGCGGGACCCGGGGATCTGAGGAGGTGGATGGCTTGGGGTGCCAGAATGATCTAGTGGGAACTGATGGATTCCATTCCCCTGGGCTGTACGTAAAGTCAGACGGGTTCCCTTTGGCTGCCTTGGGCTGCGTGCGGAGGGCGAGGCTTCTGGAAACTGAGTCATCTGCACCAATGCTTTGGTTTATTTCTGGGTGAGCCAAGACCCAGAGAGGCTACATAACTTCTTCAGTGTTACACAGCACATGGGGGCAGAGCCTGAGCCAGAACTCAGCTTCCCTAATTCTCTCCTGGACACTGGGGACTTAAGATCCCCGCTGCCTTGCGTCCGTGGTCCTTGGTCCTCTCCTGCCTCAGTCTCCTTCCAGCATCCTGACCTTGGGCCTGTGCCTGTGGGTGCCAAGGCTCCACCTGTCAGCAACAATTCAAGGATCATTCTCACCAGATAATGACAGGAGCTCAGGGCCCTTGGACGGAAGTGCCAGGGACAAGCTGTCAGTGACGTGCATGGCTTTGGATGGTGGCCCAGGAGTGACGTGGTCCTGGTCAGGGCTGTGCCCTGGGGAAACATGGGGGCACCACCGCAGGGGTAGGCGTCTGTCCAGGTGCATGTCGGGAGGCACCGACCTGCACGCCCGTGTGTGTGCACCCGTGCCTGGGAGGGCATCGTGTGGGCACCTGTGTTGTACTCGAATGTCTTTGTATGACAGTGATGGAGCCCGAGCGGTCACCCAGGGTGTAGACAGGAAGCCAGGGCCCCTGGTTAGATCCCTGCAGGTCACCCAGGCTCCGTGGGCTTCTGATTCTTGGGCTGCCTCGGTGGCTTTCTAGGCGGGTTGATATGTGGGCAGCACTCGGAGCACACAGTAAGTGCCACGTGGCTGTGGGATGGGCTGTCAGAGCCTGCAGTTCACAGTGTGCACTGTGTGTGTCCACTGTATACGTGGGAAGTGAACACAGCAAACCCTCCGACCGTCTCCATCAGACAGGGATAACGGATTTGTCACTGTGGATGCGCAAATAGCGCCAGGACTCCTGCCCCTGGACTACTTTTTATCTCCAAGCCGTCGAGTCGGTATCTGACTCATAGCAACCCTCTGTACAACAGGGAAACACTATTGTCAGTGCTTCTCTGCTCTATCGCTCTCTGCGGAGAAATAATCCTGGCCGCGGGAGAGGGGAGGGGCTCGGTTTGCTTTTTATCTCCAAGCCCCTCTCATCCCCGGGGGTCCCTGTGGTTACATCCACCATCATCCACTGCTGGTAAGGTTAGTGTGTCCCAAAGGGCCCGTGCATGCTGAGGTCAGTTTAGTCCCAAACTCTCAGCTTGAGGGGGCGGGGACTCCCTCAGACTCTGCCCTGCACCTGCTGAGGGAGAGGAAGGGCCTACCAGGGAAGGGAGAGGCTCTGTGCCCCCAGAGCCTCCGTGGGGCCCTTGCCTCCCCTGCCAGCTGTGCTGGGCAGAGGTCACATCACTCCAACTATTTTTCTCTAAAACAGGGTAATAGTGCTCGCTGACCCCATGGCCCTGGGGGGCTCAGCGACTCACACTCGCCACGTGCCTTTGAGACCCACATCCTTCCTGCACGCCCCACTAGGCTGCTGCCCCTCAGCTGGTGCTGTCACTCCAAACTGAGAAGCCACCTCTCCTCACTGACTGGGCTGGGGAGCCTGGAGTCAGGGGCTGAAACTGGACAGGAGCCCGGGGTTGTGGTCCCAGGAGGGCCTCCCTGAGGGACCGTGGGGTGGAGACCATGGTGATGGGGTGCTGCCCATCTGTCAGCGCTCGGCGGCTCAGGGCGTAAACTGGAGCGCGACCCTGTGGGAGGACGAGGACACCGCGGAGCCTGGATCCCACAGAAGAGGAGGCCCTGGCGGAACCAAGGCCCCCAGACAGAGGGGAGAAAGCCTCGGGCAGACAGGACCACCCTGTTGAACATGTCCGGGGCAGGGTGAGGGGGACAGCGAGTGAATTCCAGTACTGTCTAGCCTTGGGTTGGGCCCTGCCACCAACTACCACATGACCCGGCTCAGGTCCCCCCTTCTGTGGTCATCCACGGGCCCATGAGTGAAGTGGGTACCTCACCCGTCCAAGGCAGCAGTGACCACACTAGCCCACACTGCCCTCTCACAGTGGCAATGACCCAGGCCGCCAGGGTCACGGCATGGTTCCCAAGGCGCCCTGTGGGATTCTGGGCCCCTGGTCTCTGGCAAGGCCAGGTTAGGTAGTTCTGGTAGGTGGATAGGACTACTAATAGTCTAATGGTGTGACCACCAGTGGTGAGGGGTCTGGGAGGCGCAGGCGTCAGCGCAGGCACAGAGGAGTCCAGGGGCAGTGGCCAGCAGGGATTGAGCAGCCGATGGGCTCTAGGGGGGCAGCCGCAGGGATGGCCAGGCACAGAGCAGGAGGGCGTTCTCGCCTCCCAGATCTGATTGCAGTCCGGCCCCTCCACACACGAGCCTGGGAGTATTGCTGCTGATGTCACATCAACATCACAGAGCCTGTTTTCTCATCTGTAAAATGGGTCCTTGTGAATGAAGCCGAGGGAGATGCAGGCATAAGCCCAGTGTGCGACCTGGCACATGGCAGGGGACCAGCCAGGGCGAGGTCCTCCAGGCCCCAGGCACCCCACTGCCCACTGTCCAGACAACTTGGAGAAGATGACGTGAGGCTAGGCAGCGAGTAGAGTGTCTTTGTCCTCTCTGCCCCTCACAGTACTGGTGAAGAAGAGGAAGATTGAGGTATCCGTGATTGTAAAACACTAGCGAGCGTTCAGAGCACATTCACTCTGTGCCACGGGTCCTGATGGCAGGCAGAATGCATGATCTCATTTAATTCTGCAGTTGTTGTTGTTGTTATTAGGTGCCATCGAGTCGGTATCCGACTCATAGCGACCCTCTGTACAACAGGGAAACACTATTGTCAGTGCTTCTCTGCTGTGCATAGGGTTTTCAATGGCGGATTGATTTTTGGGGGGAGAGGGTTGCCAGGTCCTTCTCCCAAGCCTACAGCACCTGGTGTTCCCAGGTGGTCTCCCATCCAAGTACTAACCAGGCCCGACCCTGCTTAGCTTCAGAAATCTGACGGGATCGGATGCCACAGGGCTACGGCTGCAGAATTCTGCAGTAGGGACAAGTTATTCTCTTCTTGGATGAGAAAGCTGAGACACAGAGAGGTGCAGTGAAATGCCCAAGGTCACACAGCTGGAAACTGGGTGATGAGCTGGGCTTGATCTGGGGCCTGGCTGCCTCCAGACCCCACTGCAGATTCCCACGCCTCACTCTAGCCCTCCCGGTCCCTCAGTCTCTTTAAGAGTCACCCCGAGACCCTGGAGAAGTTTGACAAGTTCAAGCACCTGAAGACGGAGGACGAGATGAAGGCGTCCGAGGACCTGAAGAAGCACGGCAACACGGTGCTCAGCGCGCTGGGCGGCATCCTCAAGAAGAAGGGGCATCACGAGGCGGAGATCAAGCCCCTCGCCCAGTCGCACGCCACCAAGCACAAGATCCCCGTCAAGTACCTGGAGGTAGGAGGGGAGGGTGGGCGCAGAGGCTGGGGAGGGGGAGACACAGGCTCGAGTCTCGGCCACTGTCTATGGGTCCCAGTCCCCTCCCTCTGTAAGCTGTGCCAACCCCTGTGCCCTTATGTGGGCCACGGAGGACGGACGTGTCAGACTTGGAGCCTGTCCCTTGGCGTGCCACACCAGTGCCCGAGGGTGCGGGCGGCCGGTGCCACACCAGTCCCCCCACAGAAGTGGGGCGCAGGCACACAACCTGCCTTCTTTCTGTGGAAGGAGCCCTTGTCAAACCCTCGGGACAGGGGAGGAGGCGGGATGGTGGGGGGAGACACCGAGAGGTGGCGTGGCTTGTACATGGTTGCAGAGGTGGTGGTGCGTGGTGGAGACCAGATTCTTACTCGGGGCTCTGTCTGTCGCCCGGAGCCTGGGCCCTGACCCCCATGCCTTTGGGAGTCTGTGTCACGCAGGACCCCGTGGCGGGGGCCCCACCGCTGGACACCAGCATCTCCACCGAGGAGGGGTTAGCCGTGGGTGTGACCCACCGGGGTGGGCTGGCAGGAGCCTGGGCTTCAGGTTCTGTCCCCCTCGCTGTGAGGGGAGGGGATCGAGGGAGCCAGGATGAGGGTGTCTAGGTAGAGCGGAAGGCAGAGGCAGGGAGGTGAGGGCATAGTGAGGCGAGGTCAGTAGTGACGGCTGCCAGCCAGATGGGCCGTGGCGTGTGCTGGAAGTCCTCGCCTGGACCCTTAGGAGCTGCCGTCTTATTTTCCTTTCATGTAAGAGTTTAGAGGCAGGGAGGCCAGAGCTGGTGCAAGGCTCACGGTCCTCGGCAAAGCAGCCTTTTTCTTTCTGTGCTGCCATCCTTAGCATCTTCAAAGTTGCCTCATGGCCCACAATAGCTGCAAGAGCTCTCGCCACCCCATCCCTGTTCCAAATAGGAAGCAAAAGGAAGGGAGAAAGACACCCTTAAAAGGAGCTTAAGGGGTCCTAGGAATCTCATCTAATCATTTTGTGTGTATCTCACTGGCTAGAAGTTAGTCTTTAGTTACAAGGCCACACCTGTCTGTATGGGAAGCCGAGAAACAGCCTATCGCCACTCCAAATGCTAGTGTTCTGTTGCCCAGGAAGAAAGGGAAGATGGATAGTGGGGGGGGGGGCAATCAGCAGTCTCTACCCACGGCAGGGACTCTTTTCATCCCTATTTTACTGACTTGGAAACTAGGGGCTCAGAGAAGCTAAGCACCTGCCCAAGGTTGCACAGCTAATAAGCCAGGAGATACAGTCAGATCCCAAGCTCTTAATCAATTGTGGCATGATTTCTCCATCAACATCAGCCACCACGTGGCCTTTCAGCCTCCTTTCCCTGACCTTCCCCATTGCTTACACACCATTCCGCCCACCCTGCTCAGCACCACAGACATCACCTGCCAACCCTGCCTGCACCTCAGCGGACCACGTGCACCCTCTCCACCTTGGCTCTGGAACCGCCTTACCTGCCTGCCAGTCAGCTGCTCCATCTCCCCCCGAGGTCCTCACCCTGTCACTCTGTCCTTGCCTCTGTCCCCGCACCTGCTGGGCTGTGTGGTCATTAATCTGTTCCCCTACCTCTTCCCCAAATGGGAGCTCTAGGGTCAGACTGCCTCGCTGAGCTCAGGGGCAAGGGTGGACCAAGCGCAATGGGAAGACTCAACCCCTCTCTGGGCACCTGGGCTGAGGCTGGGAGAGAGGAAGCCCAGGTCGCACAGCCAGGGGGACCCCACACAAGCCCAGCTTCCTGCACAATCCCTGCTTTTCATTAGCACAGGGCCTGAAGGTCCGCACCACCCCGCGCCCAGGGCTGTTCACCAGCCCCTCTCCCTGTCCCCAGTGGAGGGGCCCTGAGGGTGGCCAGTGCTGAGGGTGGCTTCCGTTTCCCAGCTCGGCTGCCCCCCTCGGTGACTGTCCAGATGCCAGCCGCTCTGCTGTAGCCTGGGGCAGGCCGGAACAGCGGGATCCTCTAAGCCTCGTTTTGCAGGTGGGGCCCCACAGGCAAGGCAGAGCTGGGCCCAGTAAACTGGCTTGAGAGCCCTCCAAGGGCTGGGCTTGCTTTCTGGCACCCTGGAACCCCCTTTGCTTTGCTATGTTTGTGAAATTTAAGGTGGAATGAAGCCCCAAGTCTAACCTGGCGCCCCCAGGGGGTGTTAGTGGAGCAAACCTGCCCCAGGCTGCAAGGCTCTGCCAGGCACCCACCTCTGCCGTCGCCCCACCCTCATCCCTGCTTTGGGTCACTTACTCCGGGGGCCCAGGGCTAATGAGAAAGCCTGGCCGCACAGCTCCTGTGTCCGTTCCCAGCGCAGCTGCAGCACCGCAGCCTGGCCACTGGCCGCTTGGTTGTTTTCTCTGCAAAATCTCACGCCACTTGGTGTCCCAGCCATGGCTGTGTTGGGACCGAGTCCTGGTTCGCTGCTGAGAAACATGGTGGCCTTTGCATCCCCAGGGTCCCTAGCAGTGGATCTCAGCTCTGTCCAGCTGGCAGTGGGGTTGCACTTGATCTTAGCCAGAGGCCAGAAGCCAGCCCCTCCCAATCTCCCTCTTTCCCTCTCACCGATACGTGTGAGCACCGATTTGTGCATAGCACAGATAATATGATGCCGGACCACGGAAGCAGAGTCTTCAAAGCAATGGCCGTACTAAGCCCTAAGTTCGAAAACTAAAAACCCACAAATGGGAAATAGCTTCCTTCTAACTTCCTGAGTGCAGAAACCTGGGTAAAAAAAAAAAGTGGGCCATAGCGCCCAACGCGGTGGCGCACACCTGTAATCCCAGCGGTTTGGGAGGCGGAGGCGGAAGGATCGCAAGTTCGAGACCAGAGGCAGTCTGCATAACTTAGTGAGACCCTGTCTCAAAAAAGTAAAAAAATGGGCTGGGGGTGCAGCTCATTGGTCCAGCACTTGCAGAGCATGCAGGCGCAAGGCCCTGGGTTCAACCCCCAGTACCGAAAAAAAAAGTGGGCCACGAGCACCCCCTTTCCTGCTGCCTCTGTTGGTGGCACCCCTGCCCTCACCTGGTGGCAGCTGGGTGTACATCCTGAGCAATAGTGCAGGGCCGAGAGCCGGACTCCGAGGCTGGCCCCAGGTCAGGTGCCTCTTCCTGGCTATGTGACTATGACACGTGGCTTTGCTTCCCCGGGCCTTGGTTTCCTCGTCTATAAGGCAGGACTAGTGGTAGCAGCTGACTTGCAGTGGTCACGGGGTCTAAAGGAATCAATTTGTGGGGATCCAGCCCAAGGGGCACCAGGGCACAGTATGTGCCTTGGTTTCCCCATCTGTAAAGCAGGACTAGTGGTAGCAGCTGCCTTGCAGTGGTCACGGGGTCTAAAGGAGTCAATTTGTGGGGATCCAGCCCAGGGGCACCAGGGCACAGTACGTGCCCAGCAACCAGCCCTGGCGTAAAGGGGAAGAGGGATGGGCCTGGACGCCCTCCCGCCTGGTGGCTTGTCCCACGTGTGACCGCCACCCTCCCACTGTCCCCGCAGTTCATCTCGGAAGCCATCATTCACGTCCTGCAGAGCAAGCACCCCGGGGACTTCGGTGCCGACGCCCAGGGCGCCATGAGCAAGGCCTTGGAGCTGTTCCGGAACGACATCGCGGCCAAGTACAAGGAGCTGGGCTTCCAGGGCTAGGTCTTGCGGCCCCCAGCCGCCGCCCGTCCCCTGGCCCAGGGCAGGCGGGGAGCAAACGTAGTGGTGTGGAGTGTGCTGAGCTTCCTAGGTTAGCGGAGGGCGCAGGGGAGGGTGGGGCGGGGCTGGCGTCCAGTGGGCTGCTCAGGCCTGGGGACCGGGCTCCTGGCAGACTGTCATCACTGGGGACCCGGAAGGCACGTGGCCTTCTGCTTGCTGTGTCTGCTCTGTCTGGGCTCTGCTCAATTCTCCTGTCCCCTCAATCCCAACCCAGTTCCCTCCCATGTCCAAGCCAGCCCCTCCTCCACCCTCACCTTAGACTCTAAATCCAAGCCACTAGCCAGCGTGATCCTCTGCCCTGGGGGTCACCTGTGGGCAGCACAGTGTCCTGAGTGAGGTGGAGGGTGGCAGGGTGGACAGCTGTGCCTGGCAAGCGGGAATCGAGGGGGCATCTGGACTGCCTGTGCTTCCTGGGGCATGGGGCGACGTGCCTGGTTTTAATAAAAGTTGCTGCAACTTTCCTGTCTCTGCCTGGTGTTTTTTTTTTTTTTTTTTTGTGGTACTAGGGGTTGAACCCAGAGCCTTGCACTTGCATGCTCTGCAAGTGCTGGACCCCTGAGCTGCACCCTCAGCCCATTTTTTTACTTTTTTCGCTAAGTTACACAGATTGCCTCTGGTCTCAAACTTGCGATCCTCCTGTCTTTGCCTTCTGAGCCGCTGAGATCACAGGCGTGCACCACCGCGCCCGGCTGCCTGGTATTTTTGATTCCCAAGAGCAAGGGAGAGCGCCCCGCCCCAGCCCAGGAAGAAACAGGGAAGGCGGGCACTGGGGTTGTGGGCAAAGGCGTCGAGGAGAAGAGAAGGAAGGAGAGAGGGCCGGGCCACCTTCCTGAGGCCACCGCACAGTGCAGGCCAGGCCGGGCACAGGGCCCCCGAGGGAAGAGCCTCCTTCTGGCCCCAGCGAGTGGCCTGTCTGGAGGGAACGCCAGCCAGCTGACCTTGGTAATGTGGAGACCGGTGCCAGATGCCAGGGGTGGGGGGAGGTGATGGCCATTGTGGTCACAACAGTGGGAGCAACATGAGAAGGTCACCAGCTAGTGGGTGACAGAGCTGGGATTTAAACGGCCGCCTTCCAGGCTGCCAGGGCTCTGGCCCGGGAGACGGAGCAGGGCGGCCAGCAGTGGCAGGTGCTGCCCTTCTGAGAGAGGACAGACACATGGGCAGTAACCTGGACACACAGATGGGGAGACAGAACTCATGTCTGCAAGTGCAGAGGGCAGGGGAGGAACCTGCCAGCACCGCCAGAGGACAGAGCGAAGGGTGGGTGTGGCCTCCATTGCCAGGAGCAGGCAGGGGCTGGCCGTGGGGAGGGGCCGCCTGGAAACGGCTTGGTGGGCCAGCCTAGGATGTCACCCATCACTCTGTGTACCACCCCTGGAAAGCTCAGGTCCTCGGTGCCACACAACTTTAGGGGCTCCAGGACAAGCGACCCTGTCGGTGCCCAAGCCCACCTTCTGCTCCAGTGTCTGAAGTCCTCGGGCTCCGAGAGGAGCCAGGAGGGAAGAGGAGGCGGGCCTTGTGACCCTGGAGACTGGAGGGAAACTCCCTGGTCTTCCTAGAAATTCTCCAACATGTCCATCAGCTTGTGGTGCCCTGGGGGCTCATGGGTTGCTGTGATGCTGGAAGCCATGCCACTGGTATCTCAGATACCAGCAGGGCCGCCTACCTATGGTAGACAGGTTTCAGCTGAGCTTCCAGACTAAGACAGACTAAGGAGAAGGACTTGGCAGCCCACTCCCGAAACAATTAGCCATTGAAAACCCTATGAATAGCAGAAAGGGCTGGGATTTAGCTCAGTGGGTAGAGCACTGCGCTGCAGTCTCTGAGGTCCCAAGTTCAATTCCCGGCACTGCAAAAATGGGAGAAGGGCCTGGCAATCCACTCCCAAGGCAATCCCAAAGCACTCTGCCATTGAAAACCCTATGAGGGTTGCTATGGGTCGGATACCGACTCGACGGCACCTAACAACAACAACATCAGGTAAAGGGGGCCCTAGGGGCTTAAGTCCATTTCTGTCATTAAGATCAACTCTACTTTGAGGAGGAAACTCTTCCCCAGTCCTTTCTTGAATGTCTTCAGCCTGAGGGGCTCATTTTCCAGTACTATATTTGACAATGCTTTTCTGCTATTCATTGTTGTTGTTGTTAGGTGCCGTCGAGTCGGTATCCAACTCGTAGCGACCCTCATAGGGTTTTTAATGGCTATTTATTGACTGGCATAACTCAAATGAGAAGAAACACAGTGGCTGCAACAATGGGCTCAAACATGAAAAGATCATGTGCATGGCACAGCATTGGAAAGTACTTTGTTCTGTGGTACATAGGGTCACTATGAGTCAGCTCTGACCTGATGGCACCTAGCTACAACTAGAAATTCAGCTGATGATCAGACAAGGACCACTTCTAGACAGGTGTGCAGGACCTGGGGCTGGCTAAGCCAGCTCTGCCCTGGAATAACAGGCATTCTTGGCAGGGAGCCTCATGTGTTCTGATCATTAAATCTGCCAAAAGGGAAAGAGGGTTGCAGAGAAATACCAGTCATTTGCTATTGTTCCACATTCCTTTGACAAATAGGTGTTGAGCTGGCAGGTAAAAATAGAACTCAGTTTATACCTTAGCTGTGCCTACAGTGCCACTGCTTTTTCCTCTATAATTTAGCTGAGTTTCTGTTTGGAATGCTCATTGTGCAGGGGCAGCAGATGCTTAATCTCAGTTTATTTGAGGTTCTCCCTCAGTCCCAGCCCAAGTTTTGGCTAATTCCGGGAGCTTACGTGCACCAAATTGTGGCATGTCTGGAAGGGAACATGGCAATCTGATTACTGTCATCATCTGTCTGCGGTCATGTCCTTGGGGCTGTGGCACCCTCAGCTGTTCACAAGGGCCCAACCTGGACGTGAGGCATAGGTTTCCTCTGAATTCAAACTGCACAGACTCCTCTGAGATTTGGCTGCCTCCTTCAGGACTTGGCAGGGCTTGGGCCGGGCTGCCCTGTAAGGTTGTATGGGTTGTGTCCTTCAGACGGGTGCCTGGCTGGGGCAGGGTGGGGTGGGAGTGGTAATAACGCCTGGATCCAGTCTATGCTCCGGTTGCCAAGCTGCGGACCCAGAGAGAATGGCTTTTCCTAATTTACACAAAGGCACCCCATGACCTGGTGTTGGCCCAAAGCAGGGGTAGAACCGTTTTCTCTGGGAACCACAACCATCCAGTTTTATTTTATATTTTTATTTTACGTTTTTTTTTTTTTTTTTTTTGAGATAGGGTCTTGCTAAGTCGCCCAGGCTCTGGCCTTGAACTTGCCTCAGCCTCCCGAGTCTCTGGGATGACAGGTGTGCGCTAGGTGCCCTCCCCATCTACAATATTATTATTCGCTTTTTGACTCTCCCTCCTGACAGTTACCGGAAGAGCTTTCCCTCCTGAGGAGCAGGGAAGCCTCCTGATGTCCTCCTGTCCCTTTGTCCCCTCTGTATGCTCTTCCTGGCTCTTTCAGGGCCTAAGCTTCTGATCCGCAAATCCAGGCAAGAGACAAGAGTTAGTTTTGTTTTGCTTTTAACTGCCACATCCTTCCCTAAGGTCTGGGCAAAGAAATATCGTGTTGTCTGTAAAAATAAAGGCAAAAAGAAAGGAAATACTGTGGGAAAATACAGGCTAATGTTTTTTAAAAATATCATCCTGCATCTCTTCTGCATTATTTGACAAATATTTATTGAGCAAATGCTAGGCGTCCGACCCCCACATTGAAGCAAAGGTCAGAGCCGTGTAGGAGGTAGACTTAGCCTTGAGAAGCTTCTAGAGTGTGGGAGTCAAAAAGAAAATAGTCCAGGTCGGGCAGGCGGGCAGGCGGGGACTCCGATAGGCGGAGAGGAGGGAAGAGTGTCCAAGTGCAGGGAGCACCCAAGGAGGGGTTTCGCAAACTCTGATTCCTGAAGTGGAGCTCTGTGTGTGAGCGCATGCGCATGCGCATGTCCTCCCGCAAGCCGCCCTGGAGGATGCGGTGTACAGGCTGCCCAGCCCTGTGAACTTGGTCGGCTTCCCCTAGTCTCCAGGGCGATCTCGGCTTCCCATTGTGTTACCGGCCTCTCTGAAGTCCCCCTGCGTCCCAGGGCAGCCTGGGTGACTTCTTCCTGGGCTCTTAACACCAGCTGTCCGGAGGCAGCCCGGGGTGGGGCTGTCTGGGTGGAGCGGGGTGTGGGTTGGAGAGGACACAAAGGCACCAGGGCGTGGCCAGATCCGGCTGCCAGGCGATGATCTGTGAAGGGAGCTGATAACCCCGCGCTGACTCACTGCGGTGCATGAGGTGGCCAACTTGGGCAGAGCGGAGTTGGGGAGCAGTGACCTCCAAGAGTGACAGCGCGGCCTTGAGAAACCACAGACGCGCCCAGGCACGTTGGCCATGCCACTGGCAGTTACCTTAGAGTTTACGGTTCTTTGCGTGTTCTGGCTTTCTCAGACACGCATGCGCACACACACTCCGTTCATGCTGCTGCTTCCACATAAGCAAGAGGCATGTGTTAAAAACATAAGACCACAATTCTTCACCTTCACTTGATCCACATCAAACCATTGCTTTTCTCCAACCACAGGTCACCCACACATACAAAAATTCTTTCCATGTTGATGCTTTGCGGCTGTTGTTAGATGCCATGGAGCCAGATCCCACCCCTAGTGACCCTATGTCCAACAGAGCAAAACACTGTGCTATGCCTGGCACTATGCCAGTGCTTCTCTACTATTCATAGGAGTTTTCATGGCTGGCTGTTTCCAGAGTGGGCTGCTGGGTCCTCCTCCCAAGCATACAGCACTTGGTATTCCCAGGCAGTCTCCCATCCAAGGACCAACCAGGCAGGCCCAACCCTGCTTAGCTTCCAAGATCAAGTGGAATAGGACGCCAGGGTGGTGTGGCTGTAGAATTTGCACAGGATTGTTGTTAGGTGCCGTTGAGTCGGCATCCAACTCATATCGATCCTATGTACAACAGACGAAACACTATTGTCAGTGCTTCTCTGCTATTCATAGGATTTTCAATGGCTGATTGGTGTTTTTTGGGAGGGGGCTGCTGGGTCTGTCTCCCAAGCCTACAGCACCTGGTGTTCCCAGGCGGTCTTCCATCCAAGTATTAACCAGGTCCTACCCTGCTTAGCTTCCTAGAGCTGATGGGATCAGATGCCACCGTGATACGGCTGCAGGCTGCACATGATTCAAAACCAAATATTGGACTTGTGTGAATACATTTAGAAGAGCGGGGTTTTTGTTGAAGACTCTTGTTCTCGTGGAAGGCTCTAGTCCGAAGTGTGTGGCTCCTCCTGCTAGGTGCGTTGCCTTTCCAGAGGGGCGGAGTGGCGCATGCGCCCCTGAACCGATTCCTCAGCAGTTTGTCCACAACTTGCAGGGCAGAAGGGCCGCCCTTCCACTCACGCCTGGCGGAGTAGAGGGACTGTGTGCACTTGGTGAGCTATGACACTTGCTTTTCGGAGCACTGGGTTTTTAGCACTGGGGACTCAAGGGTCTCCTGACAGAGGGGGAGAGGCGAGGTGTAGGTGGAGAGTCTGCCCTGCTGATTCTAGTCCAACACATGTCACGGTTCTGCATGATGTTCCACCAGAAGTAAGCTGAGTGGGGTTCTTCTACTTACTGGAAAAGGTTTGCTCAAAGCACAGGCCTAGTTGACAGCTCTCAGCGGGGCTCATAGGTCAATATCCCCCCAGGGTTTTCATGGGAGCGCTTTCTGCAATAGTCATGAGGATTTCGACGCTTTGTGGGAGGAGGGGAAAAGAGGGAAGAAGAGGACTCAGCCCACTTGGAATATTTCACCTACTCCAACCTGTTGGTTCCTTTCAACAGCCCCACGAGGGAAGAATCACTATCATCATCAATCATCATCATCATCATCATAATCACCGCCATTGCAGTGGTTAACTTTGCCTGTCTCCTTGGCCAGGCTATGGTGCCCAATGGTGTGGCCAAACCCCAGCCTAGAAGTTGCTGTGAAGGCACTTTTTTAAAATTTGTGATTAACATTTAAATCAGACTGAGTAAAGCAGTTTGTCTCCATAATAAGGGTGGGCCTCATCCAATCAGTTGAAGGGCTTCAGGGAAAAGATGGAGGTTCCCCAAGGAGGGGGCAATTCTGCCTGCAAACTGCCTTTGAGCTCATGATTGCAATGTCGACTCTTCCCTCGGTCTTCAGCCTGCTGGCCTGACCTGCAGGCCACATGCTGGCCAGCTGTCACCGTCACACCGGCCAATTCCTTAAGCTAAATAAATCTCTATACACACATCCTCTGGGCTCAGTTTCTCTGCAGAACTCTGAGTAACACAGCCGTCAACCCTGATTCACAGACAGGGAAACCAGCACAGAGAGAGTTTAAAAACTTGCCCAAGAGGGTCCACCTGAGGTAGCAGAAGTGCGATTTGCTTTTGGTCATCAGCGAGCAGGTGGGACGTGTCTGCCACCAGTTCTGGGGAGCCATGGAGTCCCGCCCTCCATCCTTAGTCACCCCTAGGCAGAGCCAATGACATTTGGTGGTGTTCCTAGGGCAGGACTTGCTAATCTGCCAGCTGGGCCCTGGAGCCCAAATCCCCTGCTTAGCACCTGCAGGCTGGCGGGCCAGGGCTGTGAACCCTCCTGAGCGGGGTCAGGTGCTGCTGTGGACCTGAGGTCACTGCCACTCAGCCGAAACTCTGAGATACTTCTTTTCTTTTCTTTTCTTTTTTGCAGTACTGTGGGGTTGATCTGGGGCCTCACAGATGTTTTGCAAGCACTCTGCCACTGACCAGCACCCCTAGCCCCTTTTTTATTTCTTTTTTAATTGAGACAGGTTCTCACTAACTTGCACAGGCTGCCTCTGGCCTCTAACCTGTGATCCTCCTATCTTCACCTCCCGAGTTGCTGGGATTACATGTATGTGCCACGGCGCCTGCCTTGAGATACTTTTCAATGGCAGCTTATCTCATACAAACAACTCCCCCCAAATTAAAATTTTCCACCAAGCTAGGTGTGGTGGCATGCACCCCTAATATCAGCATTGGGAGAGTGCGGGCAGGAAAGTTGCACGTTTGAGGCTAGCCTGGGTGACATAGTAAGACCCTATCTCAAAAACACAACAAAAAAACTTCTACCTAGTCAGGTATGGTGGTGCACACCTGTAATCCTAGTGACTTGGGAGGCAGAGACAGGAAAGTCGTGAGTTTGAGGCCAGAGGCAGCCTGTGTAATTTAGTGAGACCCTGCCTCAAAATAAAAATGTAGAAAATGGGCTGGGGTGCAGCTCAGTGGTAGAGTGCTTGTGAAGCATGAATGAGACCCTGGGTTCAACCTCCCAGTACTGCTAGATAGATAGATAGATCAATCAACTGATAAGGTAGATGTTGTTGTTAGGTGCCGTTGAGTTGGTATCTGACTCATAGCGACCCTGTGTACAACAGACAAAACACTATTGTCAGTGCTTCTCTGCTGTTCATAGGGTTTTCAATGGCAGGGTGATTTTTGGGTGTGGGTTGCCGGGTCCGTTTCCCAAGCCTACAGCACCTGGTGTTCCCTGGCAGTCTCCCATCCAAGTACTAACCAGGCCCGACCCTGCTTAGCTTCTGAGATCTGACTGATCGGATATCACAGGGCTATGGCTACAGATAGATAGATAGATAGATAGATAGATAGATAGATAGATAGATAAAAATTAAGATTCAAAAATGGGCTGGAGGTGCAGTCCAGTGGCAGAGCGCTTGCAAGGTATGTACGAGGCCCTATGTTCAGCCCCCCAGTGCCAAAACAAAAAAACAAAAAACAAACAAACAAACAAAAACTAGTCCACCTAATCAGGAACACAGTACATATCATTCACCAAATACCTAGTATGCATCTGCTGTTCCTGTTTCAATTGCTATGTAATCAATCGCTTAACAATGCAGTGGCTTAATCCCCTCTGGTCACTGGCCATTGCTGCTCCCCCAGCCCTGGGAGCCAAGGCACCACAGGTGGCCCAGCTGGAGGCCTGGTCCAGGAGTCCTTCCCGCCAGGCTGCAGGTGGCCGCTCCACTTCCTCAGGACTTAGTCACGGGGCTCCCAGAGCAAGTGGCCCAGGAGGAAGGGCTGGTGCTTGTCTCCCTGCCCTGGCCTCTGGGCCACATTCTGCTCTTTGCGAGTGAGTCATGAAGGGCGGCTCCCTTCCTGGGGAGGACAGGACCTATCTGCTGATGAAGAGATGGCCGTAGACGGTGCGGAGGAGCAGCCATGCCACTGCCACAGCCATGCCACTGCCCTTTGTCTCCATCTTGGTGGGGAGCCAGCGCCCGGCAGAGGCATCCTGCTGGCCTCTGCCTGGCCAGCTGTCCCTGGGCCAGCCCCTGCCCTCGAGCCTCAGGAGCGAGGGTTGGAACATGGAGTTTGGGAAGAGCCGAGTGGGGCATTTCTGTCCCTGACCCCAGCCCTGCTGGGCCACTGTACACTAGCTGCCTCCCTCTAGGGTCACGCTGGTCCCCTGAGGAGCTACTCCAGGTGGGCCCCTTTGCGGGTGCACAGGCAGCTCCTCCCTGTGACGCTGAGGCAGGAGGTTCCTTGGTCCCAGCCCCAGGCCTCCAGCATCTTCTCACATTTTCCTGCATTGTCCCACAGCCACGGACCTACAGCTGGTGAGGTTGTGAGCAGTGTGATGGGCTCTGAAAGACAGGGGTGCGTCAGGAAAAGGCGGCTCAGGCAAGAGGGGAAACGCCACCTGAAGCTTCCAGAGAGGGGAGGGCAGGGGCTGCAGAGAGCCCAGTATGAGAAGGGTGGGGCGTGGACAGCCCTGGCCTCTCCAGGAAGAGCAAGCGATCGGCACAGGTCTTTCAGGAGAATGAGAAGGCAGGTAGCAGGAGGGAAAAGCAGGGAGCGGTCAGGCCTCGCTAGTTGGACTGCTGTCCTATGAGCCCTGAGGAGTCCTGAGAAGACATTCGGCTAGGTGTCGCTGTGGTGCACGCCTGTAATCCTAGGAACTTTGGAGGCAGAGGCAGGAGGATCGAGAGTTTGAGGCCAGAGGCAGCCTGTGTAACTTAGTGAGACCCTTCGAGGAATAGAAAATTAAAAAGGGGCTGGTGTGCAGCCCGGGGGTCAATCCCTTGCAAAGTTATGTGTGAGGCCCTGGGCTCAACGTCTCAGCACCAAAAAAATAAGAATAAAAAATAAAAATCAGAAAAAATGAAAAAGAAAGACATTCATCTGGCAGGCAGTGGTTTGAACACAACTGCAGCGTGGTTAGGAGCGACCTGAGGATCCGAAGTCCCAAGTTCAAGCCATGGCCCGGCATATTCCTACCTGGGGAGTCACTCACTGTTCATATACCTCTGTTATGCCTTTGGTAAAATGGACACACTAGTAACACCCATCTCCTGGAATTGTGAGTGCTGTATATCATGAAATTTTCAGTCTCAAATAACAGAAAACTCTACCAAAATGAGCTTTTAAAATAAGATTTGCCCTGAATACATCACATAAAAAACCTGGAGGCAGGGAGGTCCCATGGTAGGGAATGTATAGCTCAAAGGTGTCGGGCTCTAGGTCTACTTCTCTATAATTCACCGTCTCCTCAAGGTAACAATATGACTGCCACAGCTCCAGACATCACACCCCCGCCCAACACCCAAAGGCTGGGAAAGGCAAGTCCCTGCTTCCTGTCTTCTTGTGAAAGCGAAAGGGAACTCCTCATAGGCCCTTCTCCGTCCACCCTGGCAGATTCCCTGCAAGCCTCCATGTTCCAGAACTGGGTCACAGGCCTGGACCACTATGATTGGCTGAGAACAATTGTCACTCACCAGTGGAGCCAGGGCTGGAGTCGCCTTCCCTGAGCACCGCTGGGGGATGGACTTCCAAACCCACATGAGATTCCTCAAGCAGGCGGATGGGTGGGGTGGAGGGAGGCTGCAAGGAACCAACTGTGGAGGCCGAAGGATGACTTGGGCAGATGCGCAGAGCCCTGGGGACTCTGGAGGGCGCTGCCGTGCCTGAGCGGTGCAGAGACGGTGGCCCGTGTTCCACACTTGGTCCTCAGTAACTCAGGTCCCCTGTGCAGGTTCCACCTCTTCCCAGCTGTGTGCTTTGGAGCAAATTATTCCACCACTCTGTGCCTCGGTTTCCCCACCCGGAAATAAAAATAACAACTTTCTTAATCCTTATCCCCAAGGCCTTTGCGAGGATCGAATGAGCTAACGTACAGCGAGGGCCTAAAATGCCCCTGGTGTTCCTGCTCGCTTCCTACCGCCATCAGCCCAGAGTCGGGGAGCAGCCTGGGCGGGGTGGTGGTGGGAGCTGGGCCTCTTCCACAGAAAGGCTCCTGGTGGCAGGTTGTCACTGAGGGAGGGAGCAGACGGGAGTCTGGGTGGGGAACCACATTCTGCTTCCCCTCTGCAGACAGCAGGGCCCCAGACCTCCTGGAGACGTGTGGCGGGGCCAGGCCACCTCTGCGCATGTCTAGGGGCGCTGGGAGCAGGACAGGGGCAAAGCTTGGGGACAGGGGCAGCGCTGGGGCAGTTGCAGAAAGACCTGGACCTGCATCCAGACTAAGGGAGGAAGAAAGACGCGGGGAGGAAAGGCCAGCCCACCGCACTTCGCAGCCCAGATCCCGTCACTGTCGCTGTGACCCACGGTCAGGTGTCAGAGTCTAGGGTGGTCTGGGGTCAGGCAGCTCAGACTTGCTCCGATAGCTGAGGAGGCTGAGGTCCCTCCGGCTGGGAGCCTCCGCCTCCCCTCTCCCTGCTTCCCCTTGCGCCCTCTCGGCGCACTATTTCTTCCCCTGGGTCGTCCCTGCCTCTCTCTGCCGGTCTCGGCCTCGGTCTGGGTCTCCGTCTCTCCTGGTCTCTGCCTCCCTTCTCTCATCAGCGAGCACGTTGCTCTTTGGAGCCGGGGCACTGTTGACCTTGGCTTCTCACTTCTCTCCTTCTGTCCCCTTTCTCCCCCTTCTTTAATCCCATGATTTTCGGAGACTTTGTAAACACATAGCTGGATATGAGAAGAAATGATTTCTGAGTGGAAACAAGCAGAGCCTGGCCGTGGGGACCCAGAGCACCTGCCAGGACTGGGCTGGACGGGCCTCTAAGCAGAGGGCGTGGGGCCCGGCTGAGGCCTCCAGAGGACATGTAGGGCTACACTGCCCTCGGACGCTGGCCAGGCTCGGCCTGGCATGGCCACCTGTGTTGGCAGCCATGGCATGCTGGGAGGCGGCCTCAGCCAGAGGGACGGGGATTGGGCAGGAGGTGGCACAGGACACAGTGGCTCAGGCCGAGCTGAGTCACCCTTCAGGTCTGGGGGCTGGGAGCCTAGCGCTGGTCCCAGAGGGGGAGGTGTGGGAGGAGGCCAAGAGGGGCAGCACGAGAGTGGGGGCACAGGCTCAGTCCCCGTCCTCAAAGGTAAGCTCAGCCTCCTCCACCCACTGCCCCACACATTCTTCTCCTGGTGACCCTGGGGTCTGGAGACTTCATCTAACACCCCCAAAGCCCCTCATCCCAAGCCCTGGAGAACCCCTGGCCCCAGGCCCCAAAGCTGCCCAGTAACTCTGGGCTCCAGACCTAGGAAGGATGGCCAGGGGTCTTGGGAATCCCACAGACACCACCTAAATCCCACGCACAATTTCCGAGCTGTGTGATCCTGGGTAAATTGATTCCTCTGAGCCTCAGTTCCCTCCTCTACAGAACAGAGAGAATATAGCTATACCACAAAGGCTATTATACGGCTTCTGAAAGGTGCTCCCAAAAGACACTCTGTGTGGCTCCTATGTGTGAAACACCCAAAAGAGGCCCATTTGTAGAGGCTGGAAGTGGCTTGTGGATCCGAGGGCTGGAGGTGTTGGTGGGAAGTGGGGGCTTCTTGGGGGCGTGACAGAAGAGCTCTGGAGCTGACTTGGGTGTCTGTCACATGGCTGAGTGCCAGGGCACCGCTGAGCTGTGTTCGAGGGGTGCTGGGTGGGGGCTGGCTCAGGGGCAGAGCCCTTGCTTCACAAGCCCAGGGCCCTGGGCTCCTTCTCTGTCACTGCAAACTGAAGGGGGAAGCACATAGTATTGGTGTTTGTCTCCCTGAGGCTGGGGTGGCCCCCAGGCGTGCTCAAGACTCGGGCTCCAACTCTGTCTCCACTCTGTGGCCACCCCAAAGCACAGTGAGGCCTGGAGACAAGTCGTCTTGCCGACAGAGTGGAGGCTGAGGGTGAGCTCTGTCTCTCTGGAGGTCGAGGGAGATGAACTTGGAGGGAGGAGAAGGCGGCTGGCCCACCCTCTGCCCTCAGGAAGGAAGCTGCAGAGCGGGGACTGCCTGGGCCTCAGCGGTTGCTGAAGAGCAAGGTGGTGGTTGGCTGGCTGTGTGGCCCCTGGGAGGTTACTCGGCCTCTCTGGCCAAGCATCCCTCTTCTGAAGAAGTAGAGATGACCTGCTCCCAGTCCTTGCCTCTTAGGGACTCACTAACCCAAGTAGACACGGTGAAGGGGTTAAGCACCCTAAGTGTGGAACACAAAGCCAGTGGGAGGGAGGAGCAGTGGGCGGTGGAAGCCCACGGCTCTGCCCCAGCTGACCTTCCTCCACTTCTGCTAGAGCTCATGTATTGCCAGCCTTGCCCCTTGTTCCCTCCACTGATTTCGGTGGTGGCGCTGTGGCCTGCCCGGTAGTTCAGACCCAGGGCAGCATCTTCTCCCTGGCCTTGATTTTTCTGTCCAGTGAGGTAACTGGGACGCCAGATATCGAAGATCCCAGGTGCCCATCCTGTTTCTGATGCGTCCTCCTTGGGCTTCAGACACCACCCAGGGGCCTGTGTCTCCACCCTGGCCACGCCCACCTCTCCCATGGTCCCCTCCTGACGCAGGTGAGCTGTAGGTGGCTCTGCTGAGCGCTCACCTCCCTGGCCCCTTGGGCCGGCTGAGCAGATCTGGGCTCTAGGCCTCAGTTTCCTTCTGCAGAAAGCAAACCTGATGACCTCGGTCCCTCTGCGTGTTCTGGGGGACAACAGTGATGAACTCGCCTCCGGGAAGCCCACCCTGTCTACTCGCTCGATGACGATGACTGCAGCTAACAGGGGCCTCACACAGATGGGTGGGGCGGGTGGCCCAGGGTGAAGACATTGCTCAGGATCAAATTCTGTCTCCACCCTTGTAAGCTGGATGTGGCCCCGAGAGTCGCAGCCTCAGCCTCTTCATGAACACTTGGCAGTAAGGACATCGCCTTGTGTGGTCACTGCGGAGGTGACCACCACAGCAGCTCAAGGCCTGGTACTAGGAGCGTTTGTGTCCACCTGGCTGTCAACCTTGAGGAATAGATGTCATCACATCCCCATTTGCTCAGGGGAATTCTTCAGAGGCACAGAGTTTCGAGGTTTATGGTTTGGATCTAAATGTCCCTCAAAGGTCATGTGTTCCATCGTTGGTCCCCCACCTGGTGGCACTGTCCTGGGAGGTTATGGAACTTTGGGAGAAGGATCTAGCTTGGGGGAGTTGATTCACTGGGGATGGGCCTTCGGAGGGTTTTACCTGGACCCCTCATTCCCTCGAGCTCTGCTCTCTGCATCTTGCCCCACAATGCTGCAAGGTCGTCTGACACAGGCCCCACCACCACTGCCACCACCGTGCCTTGCTGCCATTATTGACCGATCCTCCCACTGTGGGCTCCCAATAAATCGTTTCCTCCATACGTTTGTTTTGGTGGGTTTTCCTGCAACAGTGATGGCAGCTGACTAAACACCAGGTCTGGTTGGTCTGTGGCTCCCCAGGACACCTCATGGCACAGGCACAGAGTGCAGGGTCAGTGACGGTTGTCAAATGAATGAGCCAAAAATCAAGCTCCTCAAGGGAAAGGACTATTTTGCTCAGAATGATGGGATCTCTCCAGCCATGTGTAGCCCTAAGATTGATGGGACCTTGCCAGCCATGTTTTTCCCTGAGAATGATGGGATCTCTCCTCCTACCAGCCATAACTTCCTCCTGATCTCAGACTATTGGGCCTCCAGACCAAATCCACAGAAACCCTGCAAAGACCTCAATAGCTCTGGCCTCCCAGTGCCTGGGTGGGGTCTATCCTCAGGCTCTGGCAAGCCCCAACTCCTGCCAGGACCCTTCTGCTGATGCTGTTGTTAGGTGCCATTGAGTTGGGTCTGACTCCTACCAACCCTATGTACAACAAAATCAAACACTCCCCAACACTGTGCCATGCCTGGCACTGTGTCAGTGCTTCTCTGCTATTCATAGTTTTTTTTTTTTTTTTTTTTTTTCTTTACTGGGGGTTGAACTCAGGACCTCGTGCTTGCATGCTTTGCAAGTGCTGTGCCACTGACCTGCATCCGCAGCCCATTTTTTAACTTTTTGAGACAGGGTCTTGCTAAGTTACACAGACTGCCTCTAGTCTTGAACTTGTGATCCTCTTGCCTCTGTCTCCCGAGCCGCTGGGATTACAGGCGTGCGCCACCACCGAGCCCAGCTTCTATTCATAGGGTTTTCAATGGCTAAGTGTTCTTGGGATTGTTTCAGGAGTGAGCTGCCAGGTCCTTCTCCCATTTCTGTGGTGCTGGGGATCGAACCCAGGGACTCAAGAGAGCGCAGAGTGGCACTCTACCAACGGAGCTAAACCCCAGCCCTCCTTCTGCTGATAGGCGTTAGTAAATTTCAGGTAGGTTGAAGGAAGTGGGGCCTGGAAATAAGGAACTACTGAGGCAAAGCCGTCACCAAGCAACCAGTTAGGTCACCTAAGTTTCAGTCAGACCACAGGAGTTTCATTTTCCTAAGATCCATTCCTCAAAGGAGGCAGGTGGTGACCTGGTCAACATTCACCAGATCAAGTCCCATTCTTCAAACCCATTCAACAGTCACCACATCAATTCATCCTTAGGTATAAACAATGGAATAAGCTCCCACCCCCTCAAGAACGTAAAGCTTAAAACAGTGTAAAAACTCCAAAGCAACAGCCTCACCTCAGCTATCCTGTGGGACCCCCTCTGTCCATACCGGGGCTTTGTCTATCCTCTCAATAAGCTTTCCCTGCTCTCGCTTGGCTTGGCTATCTGTGCACTGTGGGCTGGGTTTAGCTCAGTTGGTAGAGTGCTGCTGTGCGCTCTCTGAGGCCCTGGGTTCAAACCCCACCACCGCAAAAAATGGGAAGAGGACCTGGCAGCCCACTCCCTAAATAATCAGCCATTGAAAGCCCTATAAGTAGCAGAGAGGCCCTGACATAGTTCTGGGCATGGCACACTGTCAGGGGGTGTTTTGTTCTGTTGTGCATAGGGTCGCTGGGTCAGACCCGATTCAACGGCACCTAACAACAACAACAGCTCTCGCTTGCCTGGACTCTGTGTGCTTATTCTTGGATCTGTGGACCCTGGAGTCCAGCACCTGCCACCTGTGTAGAGACTCCTGTCCCATTGCCACCTGGCTCTGGTGCTGACTGGCTGGATCTCTGGGGTTTGGTTTCCTCATCCAGAAAATGAAGGACCCTGTGGTCACTTTAAGTTCAGTGGACTTAGTCTGTGGACTGCAAGGGTGAGCTGCTTAGAGAAGGAAGACTTTCTGTTTTGGCCTCTCTCCCTGCTACTCTATAGCCCTGTGGCATCTGATCCCCTCAGATCTCAGAAGCTAAGCAGGGTCGGGCCTGGTTAGTACCTGGATGGGAGACCGCCTGGGAACACCAGAAGCTGTAGGCTTGGGAGAAGGACCTGGCAACCCCCTCCCAAAAATCAATCTGCCGTTGAAAACCCTATGAACAGCGGAGAGGAACTGACAATAGTGTTTCCCCTGTTGTACAGAGGGTCGCTATGAGTCGGGTACCGACTCGACGGCACCTAACAACAACAACAACCACCTGCTAGTCTGTGGACCTTTGGGAGCTGGGGTCGTGGTGGTGTGCCCCTTCATGGCCACTAGGTGGCACTGAAGAGTCACCCATTTCCCTGAAGGCCGCTCTCAGCAGGAAGCATGAAGAACCACAACGCCCCCCTCCTCCTGCCGACGCGATGCACCGGGGTCAGGCGCTGGTTTGAGAGTCAGGCAAACTTGAACTTGGAAGTTCCCAGGCCTGTTAGTGCCCTGGGTCTGCTCGGTAATGAGCAACGAACTGGCTAGGTGAGCCCTCTCTGAGACCTCAGGTTGTCATCTGTGAAGCAGGACACCAAGTCTCTTCTGAGGAATCCTGGAAACTGAGTGAAATCAGGCACATGCAATGTCCATGCTGCCTCCTGGCGCAGTGCAAGCGTCACCCAGCACTCTCAGCCCCTAGTGTCAGAGTGACTTTGTAATTTAGTACTGTGCCTCAGGGTCTCCTCTGGGGAGAATCCTGGGCAGGACACCCAGAGAGCTGGTCTGCATTAGGCTGTTCTCTTGTTATGTGACCTTTGGCAATCACTTCCCGTCTCTGGTCCTCAACCAGTCTCAAGATGCTCGGGGTGTCATGGAAAAAGAAGGGCTCGAGAATCAGGCAGACTTGGGTGTGAATCCAGCCCACTTCTCCTCCAGCTGGGTGACCCTGGCTTTTCTGGGCCTCTCTGGTAATTATCTACTTATTCGTGTGATTGTTTGTTTTAAGTCTGTCTTCCTGGACCTAATAAAAGTTCCACAAGGGCCAGGCTCATGTCTGTTTGGCTCATTGCATAAACTCAACATTCAGCTCGGTGTCTGGCACAAACCAGGCCTCAGTAAATGAGATCTGGAATAATTATCACCATGGTTGCCGCTGTCTCCACTCACTCAGCAGCAGTGGCAGGGGCTGTGCTCACAGCTGTCCCCGCATTATCCCTAGTCATCCTCAGTCACCATCTCTATTGAACAGATGAGGAAACTGAGGACGACAGAAGTCGGGTCCTAGCCTGGTGCCACAGGGCACACCTGTAATCCCAGCTACTCGGGGTCTGAAGCAGAAGAATCACAAGCTGGAGGCCAGAGGAAGCCTGCACAACTTAGCAAGACCCTGGCTCAGAAAATAAAAAGGGATCTGGGGGTGCAGCTCAGTGGTGGAGCGCTTGCCTGGCATGCACAAAGCCCTGGGTTCAACCCCCTAGTATGGCAAAAAAAAAAAAGGAAGAAAGAAAGAAAGAAAAAAAAGTAGGGTCATTGCCCAAAGTGGCTGAAGCTGAGGTGGACACTAAGCCCCACAAGAGACATGTCACAGATGTAGCAATTTAAAAACGGCCTCCAAAGATATCCACATGCAAATCCCAAAGGCCGGTGGATGTTACTTTATATGGCAACAGGGACTTTGCAGATGTGACGGAGTTAGAAATCTTGAGACAGGAACGTGATCCTGGATTCCCCAGGTGGGCCTGATGTGATCTCAAGGAGGGAGGCTGGAGTGCCACTGTGGGAGGCAAGAGCGGGCAACGGAATCGGGAGAAAGGGCCAGGAGGGGGCCTCGGAGTGAAGAAGCATCCATTCCGGAAAAGGCGAAGGCAAGCCGCCCGGCTGATACCGTCAGCTGGGGGGTCTGGCTCTGGACTTCTGGGGTCCTGAAGGGTAAGGTAATAAGTACCTGTTCATTTAAACTCTTGGTTTGTGGTCGTTTGTCTCAGCAACCATAGAAAACTCATGCACTGACAAAGATGATAATGTCCAAAAGGCACCAGGCAGCTCCTGCCTGGAGCGGAGCCTCTGTCCTCCTCTGACTGGAACAGGTGGTCGAGGGGGAGGACTTCTGGGCAGTCCCAGCTCAAGGACCCTGAGACAGAGCATCTGGTGGTCTTACAGATGTGAGGAGGGCGCCAGCTGCTGGCCAGGTCCTGGCACTGCTTGGGCTCTTCTGGGCACAGTTGTGTAGAGGGAGCCCATTTTCGAGATGAAGAACCAGGACTGCCCGTGGCCCCGGCTGGCGGGGTATGTGCCGCCCCAAGGCCTCTGTCTTCAGAAGGGCCTCCCCTCCCCCTCCCGGGGGCGGCTGCTCTGGGTTTGTCCCAGCAGGCCGGGGCCAGCGGGGTCTGGGAAAGCCACACCAGAAGCACAGCCCAGCTGTGCTGGAGGATGGGAGCACGGCCTGGGAAAACTCCGAGGCCTTCCTGTCCCCGCCTCCACCCCTCCCTGGGCTCGGTCCCCACAGCTGTGAGCAGCGTCCCGGAGCTGGGTGGAGAGGGGCCCAGACGGCCATGATCTCTGACCCCAGCCACTTAGAAGCATTATCTAGGATTAGCCACACCCGGGGCTGGTCTGCTCTGAGGGCCTGGGATGTCCACTGGGTTACCCAGGCCTGGCCTGTGGAGACACCGTGGCACCACGACACCCAGGAGCCTCGCACAGTCCATCCCGGGAGGCACCGTGCCCGCTGGCAGCCTCGGTTCTCACGACAGCCCTGCAAAGGCAAGGCTGGTACTGTCTGCAGAGAAGAAGCTGAGGCTCAGGGAGAAGACAGGGCTGGCCAAGGCCAAGGTCTCCTGGAGGTGGTGCTGAGACTGCACTAACTCCATGACACCTGCGGGGCTGAGCCTGGCTCGGACTTGGCGTGATCTAGTCCCAGCCTTGCTGAGGGACATTGAGCCAAGTCCTTCCAGGAGCCTCTTCTTTCCCATCTGTAAACCAGGAGGTGACAGCAGGCCTCAGGCCGTGCTGTGCAGACTCAATGAGCAACTGGCCCAAGGCAAACTCACCTTCCTGCCACCTTAATGACCACACCACAGCGCTCAGATAACCACAGGTAATACTGCCCAAACCCAACACACCAAGAGCCTGCTTGCATTGTAACTCTGGTTTGGGGGAACCAGCCAGGAAATAAAATAAATAAAGAGTGTTAGAAGCTAGGGCTGGGATTTAGCTCAGTTGGTAGAGCACTGCTCTACAGTCTCTGAGGTCCTGGATTCAATTCCCAGTACAGCAAAAATGGGAGAAGGACGTGGCAATCTGCTCCTGAGGCAATCCCGAAACAATCAGCCACTGAAAACCCTATAAGGGTCCCTATGAGTCGGAGATGACTCGACAGTACCTAACAACAGCAACATGTTAGAAGGTGGATGTGGTGGCACACACCTGTAATCCCAGCAACGCAGGAGTCTGAAGCAGGAAGATCGCAAGTTGGAGGCCAGAGGTAGCTTGTGCAACTTAGGGAGACTCTGTCTCAAAATAAGAAAAATAACCACTGAGCTGGGGGTGCGGCTCAGTGGTAAAGCACTTGCTTAACACAGGCGAGGCCCTGGGTTCAACACTGCAGTACTAGAAAAAAGGAAAAAAAAAGAGCGGGTAGGGGGCACAATTTAAACAGGCTGTGTTAGAGTGTCCTGCAGCTGTACCACTGTGATGTCCCATCTCATCAGATCTCGGAAGCTAAGCAGGATCAGGCCTCATTAATACTTGGATGGGAGACCGCCTGGGAGCACCAGGTGCTGGTGCTGTAGGCTTGGGAGAAGGAGCCGGCAACCCACTCCCAAAAAACAATCAGCCACTGAAAACCCTATGAATAGTAGAGACGCACTGACAATATGGTAGGGTCGCTATGAGTTGGATGCCGACTCAACAGCACCTAACAACAACAACACACTGGAGTAAAAGAGGGGTCATATGGTCCCTGGGGGAGGAGTGTGCCAGGTAGAGGGGACACTGAGCGAAGAGGGGCTACCTGGCCTATTCAAACAACATGGAGAGCCAGTGAGGGGGTGGGGGTGAGCCATGTGGCTATGGGAAAGGAGAAACTGGTGGGGGGGGGCAGTGGGCAGGGACTAGAGACAACCCTAGCCATCAGTGGATGTTGACTTTCATCTGAGTGACGTGGAGGCCATTGCAAGGCGTCTTCCTCACCAACTAACCCCTCAAAGCTCAGGCAGGGCCCCAGACCCGGGGTCACCATATGAGGAGGGGACCGGTCACACCTCGTCACCCCGCCCCATCCACACCCTCCCAGCCCACCCGTCTGCATGGTGCCCTCAGAAACATGAGGATCAGATCGCCACAAGGTGTCACCATGCAAGGGACCTAGACGCAAACTGGCTTCAGTCACAGAGAGGGTCAGGGTTGTGTTCAAGGCCACTTGGCGCGTTGGTGGCTGTGCCAGCAACTAAAGCCAAAGCTCCTCCCTCCCGTGAAGGTCCCCTCTTGCCGCAAAGCCCTCTCGAACAGGATGTTTTGTTTACTTGGGCCACATCCAGGGAGTCCCCGGGGGGGCACCCGGCATGGGCCTTTGCTGAAGGCCTCTCTGTGGAGGGTCACTTCCCTTCCGGGACTCTGAACCCATTTTGTGCTCCTTCTGCCAAGTAGAACATGGGGCTCTTTCCCCAGACAGCTCTGCCCCTGGCCAAGGTGCCCAGCCTGTGAGTGAGCATCAGGCCTGTGTTCATACTTGCGCCTGTGGCCTTGCTCCGTAGGCTTCCACACCAGACACAGGCAGTGGGATACAAGAAGTGACCACTCACTGCCCCACTTCCACAGTGGCCCTGGTGGAGTGGGAAGCTCCTGCCCTCGACTCCTGCCCCACCTTATGAGGGTCCACGGCAGTCCCTGAGCTGCGATTGTCAGCCTTCAGCTTCAGTTCCAGGCGAAAGAGCCCCCCTATCTATCCACCACCTGGCCTTCTCTCCTTCCACCTCGCTATCTGCCTGCCCATTGGTCCACACACCCATCTTCCCACCCAGCCACCCAGCCATCCCACCCATATGTCCACCCTTCTAGCCACTGATCTAAACAACCACCAGTCTTTCTGTCTGGTTGCCTCTGATCTGTCCTCTCATCCATCCATCTGCCTGTCCATCCATCCATCCATCCATCCATCCATCCATCCATCCACTAACTCATCCATCCATCCACCATCCATTCATTCACCAACCTATCCATCCATCCATCCATCCACCCATCCATTCATCCACCAACCCATCCATCCATCCACCAATCCATCCATCCATCCATCCATCCACCATCCACCAAGCCATCCATTCACCCACCAATCCATCCTTCCATCCACCCACCAAGCCATCCATCCATCCCCCAGCCTATCCATCTGTCCATTAATCCATCCATCCATCCACCCATCCATCCATCCATCCATCCACCAACCCATCCATCCACCCACCAACCCATCCATCCTTCCACCAATCCATCTATCCATCCATCCATCCACCTGTCCACCAACTCATCCCTCCATCCACCCATCAACCCATCCCTCCATCGACCCACTAAGTCATCAATCCATCCTCCAGCCCATCCGTCTATCCATTAACATATCCATCTACCCATCCATCCATCCACCAACTCATCCATCCATTCTTCTATCCACCAGTCCATCCATCCATCCATCCATCCATCCATCCATCCATCCACTCACCCACCAACCCATCCCTCCATCCATCCACTAACCCACCCCTCCATCCATCAACCCACTTGGCCATCCACCTTCTGACCCAACTGGTCAGCCAGCCAGTCATCTGTCTCTTTATCACCCACCCATTGGTCTGCCAAAAGTTCTCTCATTGCCCGCACATAGGTTTACTCTATCCTACCCTCTTACTAACTCTGCCACCCATCCATCCATTCATCTGCCTTGCTCTCCTCCATCCACCCATCTCCTTTCTCTCTGGTCTTCCCGCAGCTTTTTGGCCTGTCTGTTGGGCCATCTACTCATTCAGGCAGCAGTGACAGAGGCACAGTGCTCAGCATGGTAGCAGTAAGATCCATAGTGCTAGCTGCCAACTGCAGAACTTTTGCTTTCTGCCAGGCACTTCCTCTACCTTTTCATTTCATCTTCATAGCAGACTATCCCCCTTTGACAACTTCTAACAGACACACGTCAAATTGCTTAGTGCTCAGAGCAGCTTTCCAAGGCACACACCATTACCACTTTGCAAATGCAGAAGTCACAGCACTACCGAGTAGGAGTCAGACCCACGTTCTGTCTCTGAGTCAATGCCCCTTCCTCTAATGATGCTGCCCAAGCTTGTGGCTGGGCATCAAAACACCTGCTTTCCCAGCCACACTGGCGTGACACCAGGTGTGTCAAGGCAAACCTGTGGCCTCAGTTTCCCCCCTGGGGGAGGGGTCCTCTACCTGCCAGGATGCCCCTACCTGGGCTTGCATTTCTTCTTTGGTGTCTTCCTTGAGAAGGGTCGTGAGGGCACTGGAAGGGAGCTGGGTGGGGACCTCTGAGCCATGGCCTGGGACATGGCTTGGTCAGTGCTGATCTTCTATGACCCAGGTTCACTCAGTCACTCAACAGACCTTTTTTTTTTGAGGTACTGGGGTGCTAAACCCAAAGCCTTGCACATACTTTCTGCACACACACAACCATTGAGCTGCACCGCCAGCCCCTTTTTTATTTTTTATCTTGAAACAGTC
Organism: Pedetes capensis; assembly: GCA_007922755.1. Taxonomy (NCBI): domain Eukaryota; kingdom Metazoa; phylum Chordata; class Mammalia; order Rodentia; family Pedetidae; genus Pedetes; species Pedetes capensis. Next base: position 56,770 of record VMDO01005045.1, read on the forward strand.
TCACTAAGTTACACAGGCGGCCTCTGGCCTTGACCTTGGGATCTTTCTGCCTCTGCCTCCCAAGTTGCTGCGATTACAGGCATGCCTCAACAGATCTTGACTTGGGGGGTGCACCATGGGCCTCATGGTGCTGGGGACTCTCCCTCTTCCAGTGGCTGTGAAGTTAAGAAGCCTACAGCCAGGGAGAAGGGGCCCTGGAGAGGAAGACGCCCATCTCCCGTCAGCCTGCTATGGGACGCTAATGCTTCCTTCCGCTTCCCCATCTGCCTAGTGGGCTGGAAACGGGCACCCCAGAGGACCCCCTAAAGCATCACTTGAGCATGCTCAGCATGACCTCTCATCCCCATCGGAGCATGAACTAATGGGTGGGGCTCAAGCAGAGGGTCTGGAGGTGGACCTGAGTGGGGGTGGTGGACAGTGTGCTTTGGGAGCAGAAACTGAAATTGTACGCAACATTCTGAGCCACTGAACTGTGATGGAGTTCAGGGGTTCCGGGACCTTATTGTTTGGGGCTAAATCCTGGCTCCTTTACTTCCAAAGCTGTGTGACCTTGGGCAGGTGACCTAACCACTGTGGGCCTCAGTTTCTTTAGATATAAGTCAAAATGACAGCAGTACCTGCCTGCTTGGGGTGCTTGGAGGACTGACCATAGACACAGAGCTTAGAACCTGCTTGTCACTGAGTCAAGCTCAGTCACTATGGTCTGTCAAAGTAGGTGAGGAAACAGAAGATCAGAGAGGTAAAGGAACTTGCCTGGAGCCACCCAGCCAGGAGAGACCCCAGATTCTACTCCAGGTGGCCTGATGTTGGAGCCCTTGCTTTAAACAGATGTTGTTGTTAGGTACTGTCAAGTCGGTATCCAACTCATAGTGACACTACATACAACAGGGGAAACACTATTGTCAGTGCTTCTCTGCTGTTCATAGGGTTTTCAATGGCGGATTGATTTTTGGGAGTGGGTTGCCGGGTCCATCTCCCAAGCCTACATCAACTGGTGTTCCCAGGCGGTCTCCCATCCAAGTACTAACCAGGCCCGACCCTGCTTAGCTTCCAAGATCTGATGGCACTGAAGGCCACAGGGCTATGGCTGCAGGCCTTTTGAACAGATAGGCGATGTATATTCCCCAAAGAACCCTGACTTCAGTCCACCCCCACCCCGATCTGACACGCCATGGTCCAGATTTTATTTTTGTCTATGCCTGACACTGTGGGACTCCAAGTCCCCTGCCATTGCTGACCCTGGAATCCTCTCTATGGGAGTCCCAGGCTGGGGGGCTGCGGACCAGCAGGCTGACGCAGCTCTGGAGAAGCTGCAGACACAGCATGCGAGCAAAGGCGCGCGAGCACCGCCGAGGTGTGCGCACCCACACGGTGCAGCCCCAGGGCTCCTGGCACGGGGCCCCCGCGGGCTGTGCTGTCTTAGGGTGCCTGTGATCGCAGTGGGTGGAGTGGGAGGGAGGAGGAGCCGATCGCAGGGAGGCTGCCTGACAGCTCTCCCTCGGGGCAGGGAGCTCCAGGGTGCAGCCCCAGCTCCTTCAAACAGCCTGGAAAACAGGGCTGTCACCTGCTCGCTCAGCGCAGGCAGGGCACGCTTCTCCCTTTCCTGGGCCTCACCTTGCTTATCCGTGCCTCGGGGACCAGCGCTCCGACCTCCTTGGGCTGTGGCGAAGGTGACCGGGAAGGAGCGGGCATGCCAAGTCCCCAGCGCTGCTGCCTCAAGACTGTCAGCTCTTCCCCCCACACACACACCCTGCTCCACACTGGAAGCCAAGAGGGACTCGAGTCAGAGACAGGAAGTGACATCCTTTGGCCTCTTGCCGCAGGGACAGGAGTTTAGCCATGGCAACTGCCAGAGACCCAGAGTGGCCCGGGGTGGCTTACGCAGGTGGAGAGGCCCCAGGCTCCCAACATCAGGACATCTGCTCACGCCAGAGCCCTTGCTGAGCTGCATGAACAACCCCTTTGCCCACTCCAGCTCTCGAAGCCTACAGGGTTGAGGGTCTACCGTGTGAAGCTGGGTTTGAGGAGGATGGGTGGAGGACCTCCCCACACTGGGTGGTTGTTAATTCAATCATTTCTTTAATAAGCACCTGTTGAGCGCCTCCTATGTGCCAGGTGCTGGGTGCTGGGGATCCAGCAATGGATGAGATCACAGCCCACAAAGCTGAAGTTCAGATGGGAGCCGGCAGACTCCAGACACAGGGCAAGTGGCCCTGATCCCAAATCCAAAACCTCAAATGGCCCCAAACCTACAACTTCCTGAGCACCAACAGGAAGACACAAGGAGCAAACTCCACACCTGAGTTCATGGACAGGTCACAGTCAAAACACGAATGCAGCCAGGTGTAGGCGTGACGGCTCATGCCTGTAACCACAGCACTCAGGAGGCTGAGGCAGGAGGATCCCAAGCTCAACACCAGCGTGGGCTACATAGTGAGACTGTGGCTCAACCCACACCAAATAAAAACCAAAACAACCCCCCCCAAAAAAAACCCCATGCAGATGCACTAAAAATATTGTACAAAATCACTTTCAGGTAGCTATGCAGCCTAAGCCTGCAGCCCTAGCCCTGTGGCATCTGATCCCATCAGATCTGGAAGCTAAGCAGGATCGGGCCTGGTTAGTACTTGGATGGGAGACCACAGGGCTATGCCTGTAGCCGTAGCCCTGTGGCATCCCATCATGTCAGCTCTCAGAAGCTAAGCAGCAGGGTCTGGCCTGGTTAGTACTTGGATGGGAGACAGCCTGGGAATACCAGGTACTGCAGGTTTGAGAGATGGACATGGCAGCCCACTCCCAAAAATCAATCCGCCATGGAAAACCCTTTGAACAGCAGAGAAGCACTGACAATACTGTTTCTCCTATTGTATATAGGGTCACTATGAGTCGGGTACCGACTTGACGGCATCTAACAACAACAACAACACCCATCCTAAATGACTTTCAGCCTGCAGCGGTAGCCCTGTGGCATCTGATCCCGTCAGATCTTGGACGCTAAGCAGGGTTAGGCCTGGTTAGTACTTGGATGGGAGACCGCCTGGGAATACCAGAAGCTGTAGGCTTGGGAGAAAGACCTGGCAACCCCCTCCCTAAAATCAATCTGCCATTGAAAACCCTATGAACAGCAGAGAAGCACTGATAATAGTGTTTCCCCTGTTGTATAGAGGGTCGCTATGAGTCGGATACCGACTCGACGGCACCTAACAACAACAACAAATGACTTTCAAGTCTAGACTTGGGTCTCATCCCCAGGATGCCTCATTATGTATCTGTACATATTCCAAAATCTGAGAAAGTCCCAAATCTGAAACACGCCTGGACCCGAGCCTTTGAGACAAGGGTGCTCCCCTGTAGCAGGTGAGGGTGGCACCGTGAGGGAATGGCGAGCAGAGGAAGAGGAGGAGCACTCGGCGATGGGTAAGTAAGGGGCTCAGAGGCCTCTTGCTGGGGGAGATATTTGAGCAGGACCCCGAAAGAAGTCAGGTGGGAGCTGTGTGCACCCCTAGGGCAAGGACACTAGGGCAGGTGCAAAGCCCGAGGCTGTATCTGGAGCTTAGCAGGAAGGCCCTGGGGCCGGACAGCAGTGAACCAGGAGGCGGGCTGGAGACTGAAGTGATACTGGGTGGTTAGGGATCCTGGATTTGGGTGGCTGGGAAGGAGGCCCCCAGGCCCAGCCTTGCCTCACCAGGCCAGCGAGAGGGAGCATGGATTGACATCAATCCTCTCCATCCCCAAGGGCAGCAAGCCCCTGGGGCTCAGCACACAGGTGGACAAGAACGCACTGGAAATTTTGAATTCCGCAGAAGAGCCTTGAGGCAAGAAGAGACCCTCTGGTCCAGCCCTCTGTTGGCAGGGCCCACGCTGAGGATGATGCCCTCGGAGGCCCAGCGAGGAGACACCCCCTCCCCCAGGCCCACCCCGCGCCTGCATCCCAAGGCGCCCTTCCCACGTCGGCATCCTGCAGCTCTCTTTTCAAAATGATGTTTGTGAAAATTAGTCTCAGTGAAGACAGCTAAAAAGGATGGGTTGAGGATGTTTTTAGCTGCCTGGAAGCCAGATAAAAGGTTCTGTTGTTGTAAAAATGCTCTTCTTGTGTATGCTATAAGCATCCGTCAATTTTTAAAATTACCCAGCCTCACAGAGGCAAAATGATGAGTGGCTTTTTGAATCTGAGATGAGGAGAGGTTTGGGGTGTGGTGTTAATGGTTTCCTCACGTCAGACTCTTTTCCTGGCCTGCGTGTAAGTCAGATCTGAAATTTCCAGGAGGCGGGAACTGGGCTACTTTCATCCCAGCGGACCTGGCAGAACAGGAAGACCATTAATACTTACTGAAGAAGAGGCTCTTCCTGAATAGCCACATGGAAACTTACAAGTGTGGTATTCTATATTCACATGGAGCTGGATAGGCATGCAGTGTGTTTGTTAAATGACTGAGTGAATTTAGGCCCAAAAGGCATGTCTTCCAGCTGCATACCTCTAGGAAGAACCAGGCTGAGATCTGTATATTACGGTAACGAGAAGGATTTTTAGAGGGCATCTCAAGGTGAGGAAACAGCCAAAGAATTAACAAAAGGAATTCCAAATTTGAATTCTTGTACTCTGTGAATAATGCCAACACCCTCTTCCTGAGCTGAGATACAGTCACATCAAAGCTAGATGGGAAACTGGGCACTGTGGGGCACGCCTGTAATCTCAGGTGCTTAGGAAACGGAAACAGGAGGATTGCAAGTTTAAGGCCAGAGGCAGCCTGTGAAACAAGAGCCTGTCTCAAAATTTTAAAAAAGGCCTGGCAGTGAAGCTCAGTTCTTGCCTAGTGTGCTCAAGATCCTGGGTTCAACCCTCCAGTACTGGGGGGAAAAAAAAGTAGAAGGGATCTGTCTGTGTTAGTTTTCACCAGGTTATGCTGCATAACAAACAGCCCCTGATCTGTTTCTTGTAGTCGTGACCATTGCTTTCTCACTCACATAGCACACCAGCAAGGGGGACCAGTCGGTGCCATTCTGGTCTGGGCTGTGGTCAGGGTCAGGGTTGCCCCAGGTGTCTCTCACGCCAGGATCCAGGCTGAGGGAGCAGCTCTTATCTGAGATACCGTACGCTCATGGCAGAGCACAGGTGCACAAAGTGGGGTGGGGTGGGGAATCTTGCACTGCTTCTCAGAGCTTTTGCTGAAAACCATCACACTGCCACCCAGGCCTACATTTGAGGGGGAAATAAAGACACATGGCCAATCTCAACATCCATGGGCAGAGCTGCTGATAAATATTTTCTGAACACCAATGTGATTTAGCCAAGTACAGTGGCACACATCTGTAGTTCCAGCAACTTCGGAGGCTGAGGCTGGAGGATCGCAAGTTTGAGGCCCGAGGCAGCCTGTGTAATTTAGTGAGATCCTGTCTCAAAATAAAAGATAAAAAGGGGGCTGGGGTGTGAGTCAGTGATCGAGCACTTGCCTAGCATGTGCGAGGCCCTGGGTTCAACCCCCAGTACCAAAAAAAATGTGATTTACTACCATGATTTAGAGAACAGTGAGTCCAGTAGATTTTAAACAGTTCTCAAGAGATTCTAAGGCTGGGGATGGTGGCACATGCCTGTCATCTTGGTACTCAGGAGGCTGAGTCAGGAAGACTGGGAGTTCAAGGCCATCCTGACCTACATAGTGAGACCCTGTCTCAGAAACAAAACCAAAAAAGAGATTCCAGAGGTTCCCAGGGACTCTGGCTTCCTTGGTCCACGTGAGTGAGGGGAAGCAAGCTCAAGCGGACAGGTCCGTAAGACTCCCTCCTTCATCCCCCGCCCACTCACTTTATCTGTTGGGTTGGGATGTGAGTCTTCACTTGATACCTGGTATAAAAAAGAGGATGCATTAAAAAATAATAACCCTAGCCGGGCGCTGTGGCACACACCTGTAATCCCAGTGGCTCGGGAGGTGGAGGCAGGAGGATCGCAAGTTCGAGACCAGAGGCAGTAACTTAGCGAGACTCTGTCTCAAAAAGTAAAAAATGGGCTGGGAGTGCAGCTCAGTGGTCCAACACTTGCAAAGCATGCAAACACGAGGCCCTGGGTTCAACCCTCAGTATGGCAAATAATAATAATAATAACAACAACAACAACAATAATAACCCTGATACAATTCCTCCACATTACAGAGAGGAAGATCAAACACTGAGAAAGAGATATACAGGAGCTAATCAGTGGCAGAGCAGGGAAAGGTGCCCCGTAAGAGAACTCTTCCTCCAGACCCCCAGGTCAATAGATATTCACGTAGTCATTCCACACACATTTGCCCACTAACAAACCTAGACCCAGTTTTGGCAATCACAGCCTTCTCTTCATTTTATTCTGTATCTTGACAACCTATTTTGTGCCTTTCTTATTCATTCATTCAACAAATATTTTAGGTACTGGAGATACAGCAGGCAGTAAAACCAACTTTTTCCCCCCAGTACTTGGGAATTGAACCCAAGGGCCTGGAGCATACTTTGAAAGTGCTCTACCCCTGGGCTGCACCCTTAGCACAATTTTAATTTTTTATCTGAGACAGAGTCTTGCTAAGCTGCCTCTGCCCTCAAACCTGTGAGCCTCCTGCCTCTGTCTCCCAAGTTGCTGGGATTACAGGTGTGGATCTCTGCACCCAACTCAAAACCAACTTTGTGACCCATGGAAGTCATGTTCGAGAGGAGACACAGATAACAACTAAAATAAGTTCTATGTACTTGTCCTCTGGATCCATGAAGAATTGCTTCCAGAACTCCCCTTTCCCACTAATTTCTTTTCTTTTCTTTTTTTTTTTTTTTTTGTGGTACTGAGGGTTAAACCCAGGGCCTTGAGCTTGCATGCTCTGCAAGTGCTGGACCACTGAGCTGCAGCCCCAGCCCTTATTTTTTATTTTTATTTTTTTTTCACTTTTTGAGACAGGGTCTTGCTAAATTACGCAGACTGCCTCTGATCTCGAACTTGTGATCCTCCTGCCTCTGCCTCCTGAGCTGCTAGGTTTATAGGCGTGCGCCACCCTGC
>VMDO01005045.1:63884-116758 GCA_007922755.1 Pedetes capensis
TGTGTGTGTGTGTGTGTGTGTGTGTATGCATGGGCTGGGGTTTAGCTCGGTTGGTAGAGTGCTGCTCTGCATTCTCTAAGGACGTAGGTTCAATCCCCAGCACTACAAAAATGGGAGAAGGATGTGGCAGCCCATTCCCAAAGCAATTTCAAAACAATGAGCCATTGACAACCCTATGAATAGCAGAGAAGCACTGACATAGTGCTGGGCATGACACAGTCGGGTAGTATTTCTACTGTTTTGGGATTTTTTGTGGGGAGTGGACTGCCACGTCCTTCTCCCATTTTTGCAGTGCTGGGGATCGAACCCGGGTCCTCAGAAAGTGCAGAGTAGCGCTCTACCAACTGAGCTAAATCCCGGTCCCCACATATATTACAGACAATAGGCATGATGAAGAACAAAAAAACCAGGTGAAGGAGCAGAACCCCAAAGGGTTGTTTTATACAGGCTCCTTTGAGTGGTGAGGCTCGAAGAGTCTGGAACCAGCTCTAAACGCTGCAGACAGGGGACAGAGCAGTTCCCCAAAGTGCAGCTGAGGCCCCCAGCGCTCTCCGGCACCGGGAGGCCGCCATTGGTGCTGGCTGGGGTGCTAATGCCTCCTGGAGCCTCTCCGGAAAATTGTGCAGGTGACAGGTGATTGATCCCATGCCTGCGACCACGCCCAGCTGCCAGTGCTGTGGCACCTGACTCCTCCCTTGACCTTTCTTCTTTCCGTCATTCGCCCTGCCCCTTCCTGCCTTGGTGAAGTGAACGAGGGCCTTGGGGGGTGGGTATTCCTCCCCATATTTTATTTCCACCTGGCCTCTAACCTCAGGCGAGCCATTGCCTCCCTGGGGAGCCCTCCCACAGACCTTTCTCCTGGAGCTCACCCCTTTATGCATGCCAGGAGCCCTTTGCAGACTTGTTCCTGTTTCCCATGTGATTATTTGATCGCTGTGCTTCTGTCCAACATGATCGCCAGCCCCAGGAGAGCTGCCTTTCATTTTAGGGGTGAGCCAAGAGTTCGCCGTTATTTCCCTGACCCTCGCTGATCCCAGACCTGCAATAGCTCAGTGCATGCAGGTTCCTGCCTTGAGGTGTTTCCAAGTCCCCGGGATCAGGGCCTGATGGCCAGGGCTGGCTCAGGGAAATTTCTTGAGATTGGGGAATGAAGCCGAGCATGGTGGGGCACGCCTTTAATCCCAGTGGCTCGGGAGGCAGAGGCAGGAGGATCGCAAGTTGGAGACCAGAGGCAGTCTGCATAACCTAGTGAGACCCTGTCTCAAAAAGTAAAAAAATGGGCTGGGGGTGCAGCTCAGTGGTCCAGCACTTGCAGAGCATGCAAACGTGAGGCCCTAGGTTCAACCCCCCGTACCACACACACACACACACACAAAAGAGATTGGGGAATGGGAGGCTGCATGGTGTGCCGCTGGGGCGATGGGCTGCGCTTCGTCCACTCATTGCTGACTCACAGAGGGTCCCAGCGGCTCCTGGGGTCACTTACAGTGTACCCACTGTACTACAGCAGCCGGGCTTGGGTTTTTGTTCTGACTTCACCTGTGCTTCAGGGCTCTTGTCGCCAACATTTTCCACTTGGTTAAGTCTAAAGGGCCAAGGTCTTTACAGGAGAAAAGAAAGCTTGCAGGCCATGTCCTATGGCTGCCTGAGAGCCCAGGCTGCCAGGAGGGAAGAAAGGGAGTTGGCACATGTGGGAGAATTAGCTTTTCTTGGAGCGTCAAGGCCAGGAGGGACTTCAGGGTCTGGCTCAAGCTCCTTGCTTTACAATTGGGGAAACGGAGGTCTTGGGACAGGGAGAGATGCGGAAGCAGATCCCCCCACACCTAGGGTTCTCCCAGAATCTTTATCCAAAGAAACCACGCGAGAGGACAGAGGTTCACTGTTGTCCCATCATGCTGACACCTTGTTACAAAGCAGGGGGTGACTAAGGCCCCCTGTGCATCCTGCCAGGTCTGCCTTCTGAAGGATCCCTGTCTGCTTCTCAAATCAGAGGGCTCCCCCAGAGGATGCGGATTCGCCTGCACAGTGGCTTTGGGAGCCAATGTCACTCGCGTGGACGAACACTCTGGTGTCAGAGGGTTTATAATAAGAGGGCGGGGACAAGGGACAAGCAGCAGGAGGAACGGGGGGGGGGGTCACAGCCAGGGGAGGTGGGAAGAGAACCCAGCTCTGGGGTAAAGATGTGGGAGGCCTCTGTGGCCTCCCAGCCACCTGCCTCTGACAAGGGACACGACCTTCCTAATGGGCCACAGGCTCCTTGTTGTTCTAGAAGGTTTGGCTGGCAGCGTGAGATTGACAGGCTGCTCCTGGCAGCAGCGAGAAGGAGCTTTTTAAGTTGCAAATCTGGTCATGTCGCTCCTGAGTTTAAAACCTACCAGTGGCTTGCATTACCTGGATGAAGGCACAAGGCCCCAGCTGGTGCCCCGGGGCCTGGCCCTGCCCAGCTGGTGCCCCGTCTCCCAGCATGAACCCCGCAGCCCACCATCCTCTGGTTTCTTGGAGGTGCCGTGTTCCATGTGGCCACAGGGCCTGAGGCATGTGCGGGACTTTGCCACCTGGGCTGCCTTCTTCACACCTGCTCATTTGCATCCTTCTCGTCCTTCTGATCTCAGCACAAACAGGCAGCCTCTCCTGAATGCTTAAAGCAACAAGCAACATTCATGGCCCTCATTGCCACTTCTAATTGCAGGTGTGTGTGTGTGTGTGTGTGTGTGTGTGTGTGTGAGAGAGAGAGAGAGAGAGAGAGAGAGAGAGAGAGAGAGAGAGAGAAATGATAGACATTTTTGTTGTTGTGTGCCAGATTCGACTCATAGAGACCCTATGTACAGCAGAAGGAAACTTGACTCAACACTGCCATGCACACGATCTTTTTATGTCTGAGCCTACTGTTGCAGCCACTGTATTTCTTCTTATTTTGAGTCATGCCACATCACCAGAAGGAGGTCCGGTCCCAGGGGCTTTACTCCATTCTCTTCATTAAGGTCAATTCTACTTTGAGGAGGTAACCCTTCCCCAGTCGTCTCTTGAATGCCTTCCAGCCTGGGGGGCTCATTTTCCAGCACTATATTTGACAGTGCTTCTCTGCTATTCATACGGTTTTCAATGGCCAATTGTTTCGGGAGTAGGCTACCAGGTCCTTCTCCCTAGTCTGTCTTAGTCTGGAAGCTCAGCTGAAACCTGTCCACTATGAGTGGCCCTGCTGGTATCTGAAATACTGGTGGCATAGCTTTCAGCATCACAGCAACACCCAAGCCCCTACATACAGCAAGCTGCCAGACACGATGGGGGGATAGACATCTAACTCCCCCCAAATTCAGTAAGTTCCTGGGCCAGGGCCCCTTGGCCTCATTCTTATCCGTATGAACAATGTGGGCAGGTCGTGGGCACTTATGTAGGTGTGCGGAATGAATGCCTGGATGAGCCAACAGAGGCTGCCTGGCGCTGGGCAGAAATTTCTCCCCCCTCCCACCATGCCTCCCCTCGTTCCACTCTGACTTCAGGGGCTCCTGCACGTGAACCTCCCCATGGCCACCCCTTATAGCTTCCTGCTGGCCGAGCATTGGAACCCATGGAGGTTCCTGACCATCTTCCATCCAAGTCCAATCTAAAGACATCCTGGTGCAAATTAGGGGTACATGGGACATTGGGGTGATTAAAACGTCCGTAGGCCAAGCCTCACAACAACTGCCCTGGTCAGTGAGGAGATTGAGGCCTGATAAGGCCCTTCTACCAGCGGGACTAGATAGTGTCTTGGGATCTAGGACAATAGGCTGGAAATAACGAAAGTAAGCCCCGCCCCCATGTGTCCTAGGCTGTGGTAAGGACTTCCCTTAATCAACTTGCACAACTCATAGGAGGATCTTAGAATGAGAGTTCTATACTACCCTCATTTCACAGGTGGGGAGACTGAGGCACAGGGCTAGCAAGGAACTTGCCCATGGTGACCTGGCCACCAGGTGGCAGAGCTAGGACTTGAGGCTGAGGCGATTGGGCGCAGGTTAGAGACGCTCCCCCACCACCCCGCATTGCCAGCAACGGCGAGGAGGTACCCCAATTAAATGTCCTCACCCTAAAATTGCTTTCCTGTCCCTGGAGAGCCGGCAGAAGTGGGGCTCCTATGCATCTGGTGTCTTCCCTTTTCAAAAGGGTGCCCCCCACCTCCCAAACCACAAGCAGGCACTTTGGGGCCCTGATTAGACAGGCTCAGCCTGCCCCATTCTGGGCTGAGCTGCTCAAACGGCAAAAGCCTTCACTTGCTGATGGGAAGAGGCAGGTCGCTATGGAAACCCCGGGACTCTATAGACGCACAACCGCACAACCGCACAACCGCACAACCGGCTGGCTTTAAGAAAACCTTTTCCTAGTTCCTGTTGGGGCTCTGCTGTGTGGAGGCCAATGGGGCTCTAGCTAATTGGGCCTCCTGTATGGGTGAACTCATGTTCCGCAGCACTGTGGGCCAGCCTCCACCGCCCCGCACCTGCACCCACACAGATGCTCTTTCCAGCCCTCCCGTGGGAGGCGCACTGTCGGGGGAGGTCTGCGGATGATTGATGTGTGGGGTTGAGTCTTTAATTAAAACAGACATCATGTGCCAGTCAGAAGAAAAGAAAGTTCAACTCTGAGCCAGGGTCTTTATCCTGGCTCATCATTCCCACAGCCCTTTGCCATTGATGGGAGCAGGGGGGTGGAGAGGGGGCGTGTGACCTTGCCTGATAGCACAGCCAGAGTCTCTCTGAGGTTTTTCCATCTTGCTCCTGAGCCCTGCGCCTGACAGTGTGGCACCAGTGTGCAGACCCGGCCACTGGACCATCAGGCATGTGGTTCTCCGTCCCTTCCATGTGGGTCACTTGGACAGGTTATAAAAAGATCCACTTCTCCCGGCGCGATGGCGCACACCTGTAATCCCAATGACTTGGGAGGCAGAAGCAGGAGGGTTGTGAATTCAAGACCTGAGGCAGCCTGCATCACTTAGCGAGACCCCGTCTCAAGATAAAAAATTAAAAAGGGGTTGGAGGTGCAGCTCAGTGGTAGAGCGCTTGCAAAGCATGTGAGAGACCCTGGGTTCAACCCCCATACCACAAAAGAAAAAAAAATCCACTTCTGGGTGTCACCCTCATCCAGGTGAATGAAAGCTCTAGGAGTGGGGCCAGGTGCTCTGCAAAATCTCTGCCCATGGTTTTGATGGGCAGACAGCAAGGAGGAGCCAGCAAGGCTCTTTGTGCAAATGGAGAAACGGAGGTTATGAGAGGAGAGGAGACCTGCCCCAGACCTGCAGGTAAGTACGGAGCTTTCGGAATCAGTTCTTCTCTGTTACATAAACCACCCCAGCTCCAAATGGCTCAGAAGAGGGAGGCAAGTGGCCCTGGGGACGCCCAGAGGCAAAGAGGAAGACAGGGGTTCAGAGAGACACTGATGCTATCCCATCCCAGCCAGAGGGGAGGGCGCAGTGCAGGAACCTGAGCCTCGGCTGCACCCTGCCCTTTGAAAACAGAGGCACGCCAGAACTTTCTAATAAAGGGATTGTCACCAGGAAGCCACATCAGCTCGCCTGGGTGCTTGTTAGAAAGACTGTCAGTTCCACCTAGACCCACTGATGGTTGGTGGGTAGGTGCTGTTGAGATGTGCCCTGCTCATAGCGACCCTCAGGGTTTTCAATGTCTGCTTGATTTGGGATTGCCTCGGGAGTAGATTGCTACGTCCTTCTCCCATTATTTGCAGTGCTGGGAATCGAACCCAGGACCTCAGAGACTTCAGAGCAGTGCTCTACCAACTGAGCTAAATCCCAGCCCCAGACCCACTGAACCGGTGTGCATTTCACCAAGACCCCAGGTGGTTCACACACAGTCGGGTTTGAGGACTCCTCCAGTGAGAGGCCCCCGGAGGAAGCCGCAGTTCCTCCATGCACAATGTTACGGTAACTGAACCTCAAAATGCCCAGGATGGAAGGCCCAGAGATGAGAGCAAACCGGCCAGGCTCGCCCGGCAGAAGGGCAGGGCTGGCGTCGGAAGCGAGAGCGTGGCTTCCAGGCAGCGTAAGCCCACGAGGGCTTCTCCTTGCAGGGGTGGAGTGGGGGTGTGTGTGCCATAAATAACAAGCCTCCCGGGAGGCCTCCAAGAACTTTCCACGTGCCATTTTTTTCCAGCAGATTCGTTGCTACAGATCGCATCTCCCATCTGCAAAACCCCGGGATTTGGTTCCCGTCCCATATCTTTATGATCTAAAAAAATAACAAAAGATACCAAAACAAAAGTTTGAGCCAAGGGAAAGAAGTTGTTTGGACAAGCGAGCAGAATGATGTGTCTGCCTTCCTCCTCCTCCTCCTCACTTGTATTTGGCAGAGCGGGCGAGTGCCTGGGCCTGCCGGGCCTGTGCACGCGTGTACCTCGTGTGTATGTGTGCGTGTGTGCGCGAGCATTTGTGTCTCTGTGCGTGCGAGCATTTGTGTCTCTGTGAGTGTATGCCTGTGTGCGGCTGTAAATGCATCTGTGTGCCTGCGTGTCTGTGTGGTGGTGTGCATTCATGGGCATTCATGTAGGTGTGCCCTGTGCGCACGCATGGGCGTGCCCTGTGCGCATGTGTGCATGTGCGGCGGTATTTGGGTCCATACCGTTGTACACACCATGCTTGAATGTGCTCGTGTGGGAGTACACGCGGAAGTGTGCACGTGTACGTTTGCGTACATGCCTCTGTGTATGTGCATGTATGCATGTGTGTACTCATGTGTGCATAGGAAATGCCTGGGCCTTGTAAGCATGCACACATGTGCCTTTGCGTGTGTTATGTGGGCATGGGTGTGCTTGAGTGTGTACATGCGCATGCGCCTTTGTGTTCATGTGGGCAGGAGCACTGGGCTGTATGGGACATTGGATGACCTAAGGCACACCTTTGGGGGAGGAGGGGGATTGGAACATCAGGGCTCCTTGACATTGGAGGACTTAATACTCCGTTGTGGATTATTTCAAGTGACCCAGAGGTACCTGGTTATAATCATTTATAATGTTGCTGACTGCAGCCATAGCCCTGTGGCATCCAATCCTGTCAGATCTCGGAAGCTAAGCAGGGTCAGGCCTAGTTAGTACCTGGATGGGAGACCACCTGGGAATGCCAGGTGCTGTAGGCTTGGGAGAAGGACCTGGCAACCCACTCCCAAAAATCAATCTGCCATTGAAAACCCTATGCACAGCAGAGAAGCCCTGACAATAGTGTTTCCCCTGTAGTACAGAGGGTCGCTATGAGTCGGATACTGACTCGACGGCACCTAACAACAACATAATGTTGCTGGGGCAAAACCATCTGTTCAGAACTGAGCTAGTGAGGGAGCCTCGCTGACCGCCCAGTGATAAACAGTTTGTTTCTGAATTCCAACTGCTAAGCTAACAACGGAAAGCAAGCTGAGGACGGCTGAGAATTGCTTGGCTTTTCGCCAGGAAGAGAGACTCAGGGAGTGGATTAGAGAGTGGAGAGTGGAATTTGGCCCAGGCTCGAATCTGTAGCTCCGAAGAACCACAACGTAGGCTGCTGTCAGAGGAAGCAGGGAGAAGTGATTGCCCACGCAGCCTCAGGAGCCTGGAGCAGCACAGACAGCTCCGAGAGGGCAGCTTGGGGCAGGGTGGATGGGCAATGACACCCGCTCTTCACCACAGAAGCAGCTGTGGTCCCGTCTTTGTGGACATGGCTGTGGACAGTTAGTGTCCAGAGTAGTAGCTTCACACTTCAGTTATGCTTTGCTCGTTTAAGAGGAATGTTGTTCTTGTTGTTATGTGCCATAGAGTCGTATCCGACTCATAGCGGCCCTCATAGGGTTTTCAATGGCTGATTGTTTCGGGATTGCCTTGGGAGTGGGAGTCCTTCTCCCATTTTTGCAGTGCTGGGAATCAAACTTGGGACCTCAGAGACTCCAGAGCGGAGCTCTACCAACTGAGCTAAATCCCAGCCCCTTTAAGAGGAATAGTTTATGCTAAAGGCATTATTTCTCAGTGTGGGATTCTTAGAGCTCACTTCCCTATTTCTGGTCAATGGAGGGGACCTTCAGTAATTTTAAGTATCAGAAGAAAATTGGGGGTAGTCAACCCCAGAAACATGAAAATCATTAATAATAGTATTTTAACAGCTCCTCTATATTGAAAGCTGATGATATGCCCTGTACTGAACTAAGAGTGTTTCTATTAAGTATATTGTTGTTGTTGTTGTTAGGTACCATCAAGTTGGTATCTGACTCATAGCGGCCATGCATACAACCGGTGAAACACTATTGTCAGTGTTTCTCTGCTATTCATAGGGCTTTCAATGGCAGATTGATTTTTAGGAGTGGGTTGCCAGGTCTGTCTCCCAAGCCTACAGCACCTGGCATTCCCAGGTGGTCTCCCATCCAAGTACTAACCAGGTCCGACCCTGCTTAGCTTCTGAGATCTGATGGGATCAGATGCCACAGGGCTACGGCTGCATGCATATTAAGTATAATTACATTTAAATTGTCTGCAACCATAGCACCCTGGCATCCAATCCTGCCTGATCTCGGAAGCTAAGCAGGGTCGGCCTGGTTGGTCCTTGGATGGGAGAGCACCTGGGAATACCAGGTACTGCTCAATACAGGCTAGGGAAAGAGACCTGGCAATCGACTCCCCAAACAATGAGCCATAGAAAACCCTACGAATAGCCGAGAAGCACTGACATAGTGCCGGGCATGGCACAGTGTTAGACAGTGTTTCACTGTGTTGCACGTGGCTCACTATGAGTCAGGCTTGACTCTATGGCACCTAACAACAATATCATTCAAATTAAGTGGAATAATACCATATCCCCGCCACCGTCCCCGGGAAACACTTCCTTGTGAGACTCTGCAGTGCATCTCCCTACCTCCCCGACTGCTCTAAGAGGCGGTGAGGACCGCTGCCTCCTCTGAGAAACCTTTCCTACCCGTATTAGCGATTCTTCCCTGAACTGTGGACCTGTCTGTCCCCGCCTCCCGCCCCAGATTCTATGAGAAATTTATTCATCTCTATCCAGCACCTTGGTCCCCAGGGCACAGAGAGAGCCCTGTGTTTGTGGAGTGAATATTAAACGTCTCGGAGTTCTTCCTTTCTCTGGTTCTTATGCATTCCAGTCCAACTCCCTGGACGGCAGCCATCGTCTCTGCTCAGCTCTCATTTCAGGTGAAATGCATTCAGGCCTTTCTACCGCGGGTTTAATTTCTTATAGAAAACCATTACAAAGCTGAGACCATTCCCTCTTGGGGACAGGCCTCCTGTCCCCAGCGGTCAACACACCCTGAAGCCAGTGGCCTTGAAAGGCAGGACAAAGGCTTCTTCAAGGCTCCTGCCTGGCTCAACTTCCTCCCTGCCTTCTCGTTGGAAGTCACCATGTCCCTTGATTGAAGCCCATGGCTTCCGGGATGAAGAAGCAGGGGTACAGAGAAAGCGATGTGCCCAAGACTGTGTGATGAGAGGCACATGGCCACAGGCAATGCTGACCAGGCAGGGACCCTGTTGGGAGTGCTGCCCACCCTTTGGTGGGCCTTAGAGTCTCACCATCAAGTCAGTGTCCATCTCATAGCAACCCTACGTACAACAGGCAAAATGGTATTGTCAGTGCTTCTCTGCTATTCATAGGGTTTTCAATGGCTGATTGCTTTTTGGGAGTGGGTTTCCAGGTTCTTCTCCAAAGCCTACAGCACCTGGTATTCCCAAGTGGTCTCCCATCCAAGTACTAACCAGGAATCAGGCCCTGCTTAGCTTCTGAGATCTGACAGGATCGGATGTCCCAGTGGTACAGCTGCAGGCAGAGTCTCACTGGCTGATGCTTATTACATGCTGGGCATTGTGCTAAGCATTTCACAAGTATTAGTTCATTTAGTCCTCTTAACCATCCAATGAGATAGCAGTATTATTTGCCTACTTTACAAAAGAGGACACTGAGTCATAAACAAGATATAGAGGAGCCAGGACCAAGATTAGAGTGAGGCAAGAGAGGTGATTGACATAGGTGCAGAATTTTAAAAGATGCAACAACAACAAAAATTCCTCAGGAATTGAGCTAACTAATATTTTCATGTAATATTTGCAAATAAGAATTAATGTAACAATTCAAAGTAAACAAGATGTCAACAATTTAAATGAAGGAAGGATCAAGAGGGCTATATGTTTCCCTGGCCTCTTTCATGCCCTTTTCTCTGCTGCCTGGTTGGCCACTAAATGAATAGCACTCTTCTGATATGTACTTCTTCTGCTGTAATGTTCTGCCTAAGCTCATATGGGCCATGTGACTATGGGCTGAACCCTCTGTAACCATGAGACAAAATAAATCATTCCTCTTTAAAAAAAAAAAAAAAGGCAAGATCAGTATTGCCATTATACCTAACCTAGACTACTCAAATTGCAAACTGCAACTGGCCTAGAGACCTACATGCCCAAGAAGAAATGTTTGTTGTGAGCTGCTGAATTTTGGGGCGGTTTGTTACACAGCATTATTGTAGCCACAGCTGACTAATACAAATGGTAATTTGCCTAAGGACCCTCAACTGGGATATGGAAGTATTAAGATGTGGACCCACATAGTCTGGATCAGTTTATGTTACTAACAATTAAAAGTACTCCCCTCAGCCCAGGTGTGCTGATGCATCCTGTAATCCCAATGACTCAGGAGGCAGAGGGAGGAGGATTACAGGTTTGAAGCCAGAGGCAGCCTGTGTAAGTTAGCAAGACTTGGTCTCAAGATAAAAAATTAAAAATAAGTGGGCTGGGGGTGCAGCCCAGGGGTAAGAGCACTTGCAAAGTATGTGTGAGGCCCTATGTTCAACTCCCAAGTACCATACACACACACACACACACACACACACACACACACACACACACACACACACACACACAGTGCGCCCTCTCTTGTCCAGGTCCACCCAGGACAAATGGGTTGGTCAGGTCCTTATGCTGGACTCTGACTTGCCTTCCTGCTCCGCGTTCCGCTTCCTGCACGAGTGCCACCCCACAGACCACTTTTACCTGGTGGAGGACCCTGGCCGTGGCCTCTTCACTTTGGCTGAGACTCAAAGAAGGTTGATCTCAGACTCCAAAGCAAGGTGCCGACCCAAGAGCACAGCGTGCAAGCAGAGGCCCAGGGTGGCGCCTCCGACGCTCACGTTTCTCACCTCTGTGGAAGACGCAAGAGTCGGCAGCAGGAGCGTTTCTTGGGAACAGGAAGGTTTGGAAGGTGCCATGGTGTGCTATGAGAACGTCCCCCTCCGCTCCAGCCTGGAGGGCTTGACTTGTGTCCCTGTAGTGCGAGGGCTCCGTGGGCCACTCTTCATCCTCACAGCCTGGCTGGGTTAGACACTAAAGTCCCACTGCTCTCAGATCAACCTACACCCTGAGAGCCGGTTGGGACAGAGGATGTAGGCTTCGTGTGGACCAGATGTGGGACAGCCCGAGAGGAGGCCGGCTCGGGGATGCCTTAGACGCTGCCCCAGGGGCAACCTGAGGGGCAAAGGCCTCAGCACAGAGGATGTAAAGGCAGCAAGAGGTCCCCAAGGGTTAAAGGAGATCCCACAAACCAACTCACATAGAGACCTGCTGAGCTGCATGGGGGCCCTGACAGGTGGGAGATGCCTAGAGATGACAAGGGCCTCCCAGGAATCTACAGATCTACCCTATTTTAATGCCTTCATTAAACATCCACCATGTCCCAGTGGCTTGGGAGGTGGAGGCAGGAGGATCGCAAGTTCGAGACCAGAGGCAGTCTGCGTAATTTAGTGAGACCCTGTCTCAAAAAAAGTAAAGAAAATGGGCTGAGGGTGCAGCTCAGTCGCCCAGCACTTGCAGAGCTTGCAAGCGTGAGGCCCTGGGTTCAACCCCCAGTAAAGCAAAAAAAAAAAAAAAAAAATCTACCATGCTGCTGGTCGCGGTGGTGCACACCTGTAATCCCAGCAGCTTGGGAGGCAGAGGCAGGAGGATCGCAAGTTCGAGACCAGAGGCAGTCTGCGTAATTTAGCGAGACCCTGTCTCAAAAAAAGTAAAGAAAATGGGCTGGGTGGGGGAGGGCAGCTCTGTGGTCCAGCACTTGCAAAGCATGCAGATGTGAGGCCCTGGGTTCAACCCCCAGTACCACAAACAAACAACAACAAAAAAAACAACCCATCCACCATGCTGCAGCCGTGACACCATCTCCCCACAGTGCCACAGGAACTAAGCAAGAAAGCACTTCCTGGCTCCACTGGCGGCCCAGATCTGCCTCCCAAGAACAGAGGGGAGAGAGACTGGAAGTCTTTGTGAAGCGTGAGCGGCTTACCCTCCTCAACCCTACTTTCTGGCTTTTTACGTGTCTTGACCACAGCTGGGAGAAGGAGGGAAAGTCTTGTTAATGAAGACTAAAGACTCAGTTACCACCTGGGCCAAGGATTTTTAGTTGAGACCGTATTTGCCACTTAAAGTGTCTGTGGTATTTTCTAAGAGCGATGAGAAAAATCACAGGCAGGAAAGTCCAAGGTTTCCTTTAGGGGTGGAGGGAGAATAAACGCTGAGAGGCAGTTGAAAGAAGCCACGGGAGACGTGGGCTGCTGTCTGATTGCGGACACAGAGCGGAGCGTACTGAACATCAGACATCACGTGGCGTCTCGTGCTGGGGCAGCCGGGGGAAGCCTGCTGGCCTGCCAGCCAGGCCTCTGCTCCTCCTCCTCCACCGTCACCACTGGGCATGGGGCCCCCAGCAAGGAAGCCTGCGCCTCAGCCCTGCCTGTGAGAACCCTGCACACCTAGGTTCTTGCAATGGAATGAGTGAAAGCGATGAGTCCACGGCCCTGAGATTCAGATAACGTGTCTTCTGTGCTTTCTTCCCATATCCCTCTGGCTGAACCTAACGTGGCGGTGGCTTCAGCCATCCAAATGGTGACCAGGTCCTAGAGATGCAAGAGGGTAAAGGTGGAAGAAGCCAGGGTGGTGCACAACCAGATGGAGCAGCTTTCCACGCCCAGTCCCCCTGGCAGCCTCTCCCCCTAGAGAGCAGGCTCTCCCTCCAACTCAGTAATGAAAGCCCTGGAGACCAAACATTCTAGCCCAGGTCCCTTATTTGCTGTGCAACCTCAGGCAAGTGACTTTACCTCTCTGGACTTCTGTTCCTATGTATCCAAAAAAGGGTTCGTAATTCTTTCATGCAGCTTGACTATGAGGATCCAATGAAAGGGTACAGGTAAAAGACCCACCACAGTGCTGGGTGCATTTGGGGGCTTTAACAAAGGTCAGGTCCCTTTCCCTTCTCCTGTTCCCATCAGCCTTTGCTGTTGAGCCCTTGCCAGGCCCTCCACCCTGCCCTCAGCCATGATGCAGACTGAAGTTCTTCTCTTGAGTAAGTGACGGCTCCAGGGAGGCAGAACAGACGAATACTCAGCTTGCGGTGCAGAGTTCTCTGAAATCAGCTTCCCACGGCTCCCCCCACACCCCAGGTGGGGATTAAGCCAGCTATCGGCCTATCTCGGAGCAGTCTCTAAGGGGAATCCCACCGTCTCTTCCTAACCTCTCTCCCAGGGCCAAGGAAATCTTTCTGCTTAGCTGCCGCAGGTACTGTTAACCCCATGGCAGGGCAAGAGAGTGGGAGCGGGGTGTGGGGCTGCTCTGTTCAGTAACGATCGGAATGCTGTGGTTTGTGGAACGGGAACATGAATGCCCTCTTGCCGAAAAGGTCAGGGCCGTGAGGGGCCGTTCTGTATCCATCAGCTCCAGCTGCTGCCCTACCCACCTCCCATTTGCCGACAGACAGACAGGGGCCCAGGAGAGGACGTGAGTGACCCGCGGTCCCATGGGGAAGAAGGGCGTGGTGGGGCTTGGCAGCAACACCACGGGGCCCCACTCTGCAGTGTGGTTGGCCATGCAGAGGAGTGGTCGCCCCGCATTTTATGTCTACAAAAGGCACGACCAAGAAAGCATCCAAGGGACTAGCATCCCACACTGCCCCACGGCTGGTGTGGCAAAGGGCTGGGGGGAGCTGGATCCAGGTGAGCAGAGGCTGGGCGCTGTCCTGGGCCCCACGTCCCAACTGGCCTGTGCTTGCCTCTGTCACAGCCTGGTTGCCCTTGCTTTGTGAATGTCCCTGCAGGGGTTGAGATCCCTCCCCTGGGCTATGAGTGCCCATCAGCAGGGGTCTTGCCATGCCCTCTGAACCACCATTTGAGGGCCTGCCATCTTGTCACGCTCAGTGGCATCCGCTGACCAGGACAGACCCATCTCTCTCCCAGATGTAAAATCCTCTCCTTGCCCACCCAGAGATCAGCCGCTCTGTGCTCTTGACCCTCCAGCCTGCCCTTCAGCTGGGCTGGTAGGCGAGATCCGGGGCTCTCTGAGCCGGATTCCTCCTCGCAGAGTGCAGCGCCGTAAGGAGGTTTCTCACGCAGCTGGGCAGGAGGGTGTGCACAGCATGGTGGGAAACACAGTTGGCAGGTGCTGCCGCCTCCTCGCCCTTCCTGCAGCCCAGGGAGAGGCTCTCGGGCACAAGGTGGCTCCCTCAGGGTTGTTGAGAGCCAGAGCTTTTTCTGCCCCCACGTGCTCTCCCCAGCCACCTCCTGCCTCATCCACAGGAGGGCTCACGCTGCTTGTCCCGTGGCCTGTCCTATCTGCTGTACCTACCATGCACAGAGGCAAGCTGGTCCCACCCTCCGGGGCTGGGGAAGACGTCCACAATCCACGTGCCGGGGGTGGCCTGTGCGTGGCAAGAAGCTTAAGAGCATCCCTGCCTCACCCAACACATGCCAGGAGCCACCCCCGCCAGTCCTAAGGATTTTGAGGCCGGGTCTTGTTAAGTTGCCCAGGCTCATCCTGACCCCTGGGCTCAAGCCATCATCCTGCATCGACCTCCCAAGTGGCTGGAACTACAGGCGTGCACCCCAGGGCCCGGCTCCCAACCAGTCTCAATGATCAAAAAGTCTTTCCAGGCCTCTGGCCAGTGTCCCCTGGAGACAAAGGCGCAGCTCTGCAGGGACCAAGAGCTCAGGCATAGGGGGCCCGGGGGAGCTAACGGGCCAGGTCTCCTGCCGACCTGGACACATCCCCAGAGGGACATGAATGACTCAGGACACACACCCCACAAGGCCCAGCAGGGCCAGGGCTGGGAACAGCACCACCTCCTAGGTGGGAATCTGTTCCCCTCCCAACTTAAACTTGAAGACGGGTGCCTTGTGCAGGCGAAGGTGCCGGCTGGTGCATGTCGGGGAGGCCGGCCTCAGCTGGGGGAGAGCCCCCCCCCAGCACAGGAAACATACAGGTCGAGGGCACAGCTGTGTAACAAACCCACTTTAATTGATAGTGTACACAGAGATCAGGGCAGTGGACGTGACCGGGTGGGGCCAGGCTGCACGCCCGCCGTGGACACACACCAGGTCGGCTCCGAGGGCTCGGGCTGGGGAGGTGGGGCAGCAGGGAATGGAAGCCAGGCGGTTGGAACTGTTGCACGGAGCAGCAGGTGTGGAGGCGCAGAGGCAGGCCAGGCCAAAGCTGGGGTGCAGTGTGCAGAGATGGGGCCAGGCACGTCCGTGCTCACAGGTACACACGTATCTACAGGGGCGTGATATGCACATCTCCAAGAACCCTCACAGACCACTTAGGGGAGGGGCTGGAGAAGGAGCCCCAAATCCCTGGAGGCCCTGGGCCCGAGGAAGCATCTGGAGAGGGGACGCCCCGGGGTGTGTCCTGAAGGGCCTGAGCTCGCTCTGCCTCTGCCACAGACAGCCTTACGGTGACCTGGGCCGAGTGGGCCCCAGAAAACTCACTAGATGACTACTATGGTTTCTTACGACCCTATACTTCGGTGTTTTTAAGGAGACGGAAACACAGAACGTATCTGCTAAGAGCTGATGACCAGGTTCAAAGCCCAGCATGCACAACACGTGGTGTCAGCACAGTCAATCCAGGGCACAGGCAAAGACCCACATGAGCCGTCCTGCCACCTCTCCTGGGCTCAGCTCTGGCCCCCACATGCCCCTCCTTCCTCCTACCAGCTGGGTACACAGGAGGCAGGGGGAGGGTAGAAGCCAGAGCTGAGGACACAAGGTGCATCTCTCCCCTCTTTGTTTCCTAGCACAGAGTGGACCCGGCACCCCATAGGTGCTCAATAAATGCTTTAGGAGTGAATCCTGTCAAAGACAGACAGCTGGCTCTCGGCAGAGCACTGCCCTGAACGAGCCAGGTACTAACTGCATGGGGTGCAACAGTTTCCCCTCTGAGTCTCTGTCATCCCCACTGGGAAATGGAGCCAGGACAGGCGCCATGCCATGATGGTGTCTGTAAACCCTGGCCGTGGGCACGGGGTTGGGAGCGGGGAGGGAGGGGTCCCCAGCAGAGGCTGTGCATCTGAACTGGGGTCCTGACCAAGGACAGGTCACGGGGCTCTTATAGCGCGAGGACTTTGTGTCTACTGCTAAACACCGCAGGGAACGGCTTCAACCCAAGCACGCTGTCGCACGGAGGAGCCTGCATGGGGCCGAGCAGAGCGTCAGGAACAGACGTGGTTTTGAGGGCCGGCTCAACGTCGGGCCACTGGGGACCAAGCTGGGGTAGGAGGGTAGACACAGCTGTGCCAGAGGCAGGGAGCTACAGGCCTGGGACAGGGTTCCCCCTGGACCGCCAACCCCACGGTGGTTCCACACTGGGAGAGCAAGGGCCCCCACACCCAGCTGGGGCATTGTTTTCATCCTGTGGCTGATTCCAGGCAGTTGTGTTTGGTGCCGGACTCCTGGCCTCTCTGACAGCCGCATCTTCCAACCCAAGGCCCCAATTCCAGTCTCCGCGTGGATGTGGACATCTCCCTGACTTGTTGCCGGTGCTCAGAAATACATCCTCCCACGGAGGAGCTGAAGCCACGGGAAGCCACGGACAAGAGGACGCAGAGGGAAGGGGTGAGAAGGTGGGAGAATGTTCAGAGCGTCGCCCCGCGGGGCCTGCAGGCTGGGACCTCAAGGGCTCCCGTGGCAGGATGCGGGCAGCGGGCATCTGGCGCCACCTCCCTTAAGGCACTGCCCGAGCCCGTCCCCAGCGTCCCTGCCGCTCACTGGATGGTGCACTTGTCCCTCTCACGGGCCTGGCCCTCCCGAAGGACCTTGGCCTTGATGTACTTGAGGTCACTATTGACGCTGGGGCGGCGGGCGAAGGGCGAGACCATGCCGTAAGCGTCCATGTCCTTGACGCGGCGCATGCAGAAGGGCCGGGGGTGGAAGGCGTCGCCGTACTGCACGGAGATCTTCCTGTGCAGCGCGGGGCTCATCTCGTGCGGCAGCTTGGCCATGCTGAACAGCACGTAGAACATCTCGTCCACGTTCGTGTTCTTCTTGGCCGACACCTCAAAGTAGGCGCAGTTCTCGTCGCCCGACACCAGCAGCTCCGCCTCCGTGCTGGGCACCTGGCGGCACAGCTCACCGTGGTCGTTCTTGTTGCCGCAGATGACCATGGGCAGCTCCGCCACCTCCTTGGTCTTGTTCTTCAGGCAGGACTTGACCTCCAGGATCTGCTTTTGGAGGCGCTTGACCTCGTCGAAGGACTCCCGGTTATCCAGGCTGAAGACCAGGATGAAGACGTCACCTGCAGAGAGCCGGGCCATGAGTGACAGGCTGCTCCTCAGCCCCACGCCCCGCGCGGCTCCTCCTGCCCCACTGAACCTCCATCCTACCAGCTGCCCTCGCCTAGTGGTTCCTGGGGGCACCTGCCATCCTGCTCCCCACTTGCCAGAGCAGGAAGCTGAGGCTCAGAGGGATCAAATCCCCTGTTCACAGCTAAGACACAGCATGTTGTGTTGTTAGGTGCTGTCGGGTCAGATCTGATTCATAGCGATCTGACTCATAGCACAACAGAACGAAACACTCCCTGACACTGTGCCATGCCCAGCACTATGTCTGTGCTTCTCTGCCATTCACAGGGTTTTCGATGGTTGATGGTTTTGGGATTGTTTCGGGAATGAGCTGCCATGTCCCTCTCCCATTTTTGCAGTGCTGGGGATCAAACCCAGGGCTCATAGAGTGCACAGCAGCACTGCACCCACTGAGTTAAACCCCAGCCCCAATACAAACCATAGCCAAGTTCAGATGTGGTCAGTTTACTTCATACCCCTTGCAGGGCAGAGAAAGAGTGACTTGTGGATTTGCACAGGCTATGTTATAATAGCCTGCAGCCGTAGCCCTGTGGCATCTGATCCCGTCAGATCTCGGAAGCTTAGCAGGGTCGGGCCTGGTTAGTACTTGGATGGGAGACCCCCTGGGAATACCAGGTGCTGGAGGCTTGGGAGGCAGACCCGGCAACCCACTCCCAAAAATCAATCTGCCATTGAAAACCCTATGAACAGCAGAGAAGCACTGACAATAGTGTTTCACCTGTTGTACACAGGGTTGCTATGAGTCAGATACCTACCGACTTGAGGGTACCTAACAACAACAACAACAAATGTTATAATAATTATAATAATAATAATATAATTCCGGGGAGGGGGGGTCTTGCCTGTCTTGCTCAGTGTGTATCCCCAGGGCCCGTAAAAGTGCCTGACACCCAGTAGGAACTCAGCAAACATCGGTGGCCAAGGAATGGTAGAGCGTGTTGGTATCTGGCAGGACTGGGTTTGCATCCTGCCTCCTCCACTTGCAGGCCATGTGTCCCCGAGGGGGTCACATGAACTCCCTACCCCTTGGTTTTCCCCATCTGTGCCATGTGAGTGAAACACCGCCTCGCAGGATTATTTTGAGAGTTCTCAGAGATAATGAATGCAGGCTGCCGCGTGCTCAGTGATGCCGGGCATCAATAATGATAATGAGAGCAGACACCTGCTGGGAGCTGAGCCCCGTGCTCCACACCTGCCGTTCACCTGATACCTCCCAACACTCTCTGTGGGGAAGACTGTATTATGTTCCCGATACGGATGAGCAAATCAAGGCTCAGAGAGGGCAAGCAACCAGCCCAAGGTCACCCAGGTTAAATGCAGCTAGGCCAGGACTGTAACCGGATCCGGTCCTTGCCTCTCCCATTATCTGGCACGCAGTAGGTGCTCTCGGATTCTTGGATAAATCATAGGATGAGTAGGAGGGCGCGACTTCCCGTGCCCACACTACCTCCAACTGCACTTTACCACCTTGCTAGAGGTGGGGTGTGGAAGCTGACGCACAGAGAGGTGCAGACCATAGCCCCCACCCCAGTTTCCAGGCCGTAGCTCTGTTGTTGTTGTTGTTAGGTGCCGTCGAGTCAGCATCCGACTCATAGCGACCCTCATAGGGTTTTCAATGGCTGTTTCGGGATTACCTTGGGAGTGGATTGCCAGGCCCTTCTCCCATTTTTGCAGTGCTGGGAATTGAACTCGGGACCTCAGAGACTGCAGCGCAGCGCTCTACCAACTGAGCTAAATCCCAGCAGTCACGATCTCATCCCCAAAGCTTCCCCATCGCTATAGCTTAAACTCCTAACAAGCCAGTGTGTGGATCCAAGGTCGCTGTCTCGAAGGTAAGGAAATGGAGTCCCTCAGGAGCCAGCAACTGGCCTGCGACCTTGAGAGGAGACTCAGCATCCCAGCTTCCGGCAGAACAGCTGCCTCCTTGCTCTGGACCCCAGAACACACTGCTGGCCCCCCAGGACGACACACGCCACAGCCAGACCAGTGCTCCGGCCAAGAGTGAGCTCTGGACAGCAGGCTCTGGGGATGGAGGACTCCAGCCCCCGATTCCAGGGCCCCCATGCAGCGGGTGTTCAGTAAGGCTGGCTGGCGCGGATGGCAGGGACTTGGTGGGCTGCTTTGAAAGGCACCAGAAAGGAAGCATCGGCCTGTCAAGTGCTTGTTCTCTGGCAGCCAAACCCATTAGGTTAATCTGGGGTCCCTGGGGACAGCAGCCTCAAGGTATTCAAATGCAAGGCTGCAGAGGCAGCAGCAGAGCCCAGCAGCTGGAAGGGGAGCCAGTGGCGGAATGAGTGCGCCGGGCGCCAGGTTGGAAAACAAGGCTCAAGCTGGTGAGCGAACAAAGCCAGCAGCACAGAAATGCTCAGAATGCTGGGCGCGCAGAAGAGCCAGACAAAAGACACACTCCTACAGGGGCCGATAGGAATGCCGATGTGTCTGCACAGCGCCCAGAGAGGCCACACTAGACTGAGGGGCCGCCAGCAGCGGGCAGGAGTCTGGGATGGGGGCACACGGGCCCCAGCGTTGTGACCTATTCTGCAAGGTTCAATACAGGGTTATCCGTGGATTATTTGTATAACTGCAAATGAACTTTGAAAACCGGCACATGGGCCCGCTCCACGGCTCCTCTCCTGCCTCTGACGTTGTTGTTGTTGTTGTTGTTAGGTGCCGTCGAGTCAGTATCCGACTCATAGCGACCCTCATAGGGTTTTCAATGGCTGACTGTTTCGGGATTGCCTTGGGAATGAATTGCCAGGTCCTTCTCCCATTTTTGTTGGTGCTGGGAATTGAACTCAGGACCTCAGAGACTGCAGAGCAGGGCTCTACTGACTGAGCTAGATTCCAGCCCAGGCACATCAGTCCCCTCCCCAAGGCTGGGAGAGCTGCCCCCACGCTCTCTTTCTGTCTTCCATATGGTGGGGATCAGGGTCAGGTCCACTACAGCCAAGGAAGCTGAGATGACAGGTCCTGCAGCTAAGCTACCTAGTGGCGGAGTCAGAATCTGAACCCAGGTCCACCCACGGCTCCTCGACCTACAAACTCCCTCTCTGAAATATGGGGTAGCAGGAAGCTGAGAGCAGCCTGGGCTAATCGGCGTGGAGGAGGGGCCCAGTGCCCAGGGCTCTCTGGAGAGGGCCCGCCCATCAGCCTCTGTCTTGGCCAGAGCATGGAAAAAAGGGCGGACAAAGCCTGGGTTTCTTGGGGTGGAAGAACCTCGATCTGGGGGTTATGTTAATGATGGCTAGAGTGCCCCTTGCACCTTCCTTCCCTTACCTCTGCCCAGCAACAATCTGGGAACGGGTGTGTAGCCGGAAGCAGGCACACTAGAAAGGTTGGCTCCATTTAAGACCAGTGTTTATTGAGCCCTTCGTCTCTGCTCACCGATCACTTTATTTTCTTGCAGTACTGGCTTGGAGTCGGGGAGCGTTGAACCCACGGCCTGGCACATGCTACACGACCGCGCCACCACTGGGCTGCACCCACAGCCCCACTTTTATTTTTTTATTTTGAGACAGGGCCTCGCTAAGTTGCCAGGCTGCCTCTGGCCTCAAACTCACGATCCTCCCACCTCTGCCTGCCACGTCACTAGGATGACAGGCGTGCACCATAGCTCACCCAGCTCACCAAGCACTTCATTACGTTCTTTGTTTAGGTCGCACAGGACCTTTGAGATGAGTGCTAATACCATGCCGATTTCACAGATGAGACGACAGAGGCACAAGAGATAAAGTCACATGCCCCAAAGTCCAAGGCCAGGAGGCAGTGGAACCAGGCCTGGACCTGCCCTCTGAGCTGTCACCATGAACCACGTGGAGGGATGGCAGTTACGCCAGGAGCCCCTTGGTCCCCCATGAGCCCATCCTTCCCCACGACTCCCAGCAGAGCAGAGGCCACAGGGAGCTCATCAATAAGGCACAAGAGCCAGCCCGCTGCTCTGCAGCTGTGCTTCCGCTTGGAGCCACTTACTTAACTTCCCTGCCTCAGTTTCCCCATTTATAACATGGAAGCAAATATCTATCTCCTAGCTGTCAGGACTGAACAAGTGCACGCCAAGCTCTAAGAGTGGGGCCAGGCCCACAGCTCTTGGTAAGTATCCTTTTGCTACTCCCAAGCCCCTTTCTTCCGCCTGACCGCCTGGGTCCTGCCCTGACTTGTCTGAGAGCGGCAATGGCCAGGGGATCTGCAGGCTGAGCCCCTGGTCTGACCACAGGCCCTGGAGCTCTACCACATCTCCTCCTCCCAGAGAAGAGCAGCCTCCATCCACTCCGTGCCCCGCAAAGAATCATCCCCAGCAACCACATGCGTTGGGTTTCGACCTGAGTAACTGATCGAGCGTCAGACGGAAGGGAACTGGAGCCTGGCTGCGACGCCTGCAGGGCAAGCAGCGACCGCTCTGAGCCTCCCTGTGCCTGGGTTCACCACGAGCCGCCTCTCAGATGGCAGGGTAGGAGTGAGCGCACCATGCAGGGAACTGTGTGGCACCCAGCCTCCGGGCCACACCCGGCCACCACGGGCTCACCTGTGAGGATGGACAGGCGGCGCATGGCGGGGAAGGGGTGGTTGCCGGAGGTGTCCAGGATGTCCAGCTGGTACATGTCGCCTCGGATGTTGTACACCTTGCGGTGGAAGTCCTCGATGGTGGGCGTGTACTGGTCGTCGAAGCGGCCGTTGAGGAAGCGCGAGACGATGGAGCTCTTGCCCACCCTGGAGGCGCCCAGCACCACCATGCGGTAGGAGTTCTTGGCGGGCACGCTGAGCGTGCAGTTCCCGCTGGAAAGGGTCTTCATCATGGCTCGGGGCTGCAACAAAAGAGGGGAGCGGGGGTCAGGAGGCCTCTGCCTGGCCACGCGGCCCCTCATCACAGGCCTTGGCCCCCTTGTCTAGCTAGGTCTCAGTTTGCTGCCTGTAAAATGGGAACACTGGCCGGTCGTGGTGGAGCATGCCTGTAATCCCGGCGGCTTGGGAGGTGGAGGCAGGAGGATCGCAAGTTCAAGACCAGAGGCAGTCTGCATAACTTAGCGAGACCCTGTCCCAAAAAGTAAAAAAGTGGGCTGGGTGTACAACTCAGTGGTCCAGCACTAGCAAAGCATGCAGGCGCAAGGCCCTGCGTTCAACCCCCAGTACCACGAAAAACAAAAAAAAATGGGAACACTAAGCAAGGTTCTCTAGGGGCCTTGGAGGTCTCGCCACTCATTCATCCACTCCTTCCTTCGCGCACTCTGGTTTCTCTGCCCCATCAGCCCACTCCCTTGACCATTCACCTTTCTGTTCATTCAGTCCCCACTTGAGCAAAGGACTGGTGGGACCGGCCCTCTTCCTTTACCACAGACTCCTGACCTGGGCCAGGTGGTTTCACCTCCACAGCAGGCACTTTTCCCAGGCCCCAGGGCTACAGCCAAGAGCTCAGCACAGCTGAAATCTCACAGCGCTGACCACCTCGCACAGGCGTCCTTCCCCTGGTGCCTACATCCCTTCCACCCTGGCTTCCCACGAGCTGAGTCTGGGACTGCCCTGAGGAAGGGGCTAGCTTGCACTTCTTAAATCTGGGGCGCTGGCGCCGGGTGCGGTGGCGCACACCTATAATCCCAGCGGCTTGGGAGACGGATACAGGAGGATGGCACGTTCGAGACCAGAGGCAGTCTGCGTAACTTAGTGAGACCGTGTCTCAAAGAAAGTTAAAAAAAAATGGGCTGGGGGTGCAGCTCAGTGGTCCAGCATTTGCAAAGCATGCAAGCGGGAGGCCCTGAGTTCAACCCCAAGTACCGCCAAAAAAAAAAAAAAAAAAAGTGGGGCACTGGCCTGGGAAGACGGGAAAGGCTGAGTCCACACCACTTCCCCGCCAAGCCTGGGGTTGCTCCTGCAGCCACCTTCGTGGACTCACCCCTGGACCTGAGCTTTGCCTCTGGAGGGCTCCCTCCCGCTCACGGCCACAGCCACCTCTGTGTCCCACCCGGAGACTTTTGTCTCCCAGGCCCTGAGAGTTCACTTGCCTCAGGAGACCTGGGCTAGAGGATGTGGGCAGGGGAATGGCCCATGAGAAACTCAAGATTCCTCACAACTAGCACCGGTCACAGGGGCGCATGCCTGTAATCCCAGTGGCTGGGGAGGCAGAGGCAGGAGGATCATAAGTTCAAGACTAGAGGCAGTCTGTGTAACTTAGCGAGACCCTGTCTCCAAAAGTAAAAAAAAAAAAATGGGTTGGGGGTGCAGCGCAGTGGTCCTGCACTTGCAAAGCATGCAGGTGCGAGGCCCTGGGATCAACCCCCAGTACCGCAAAAAAAAAAAAAAAAAAAAAAAAGATTCCTCACAAGTCCAAGACTAACAGTCCTGGGGAAAATCCAGAACTTTCTATGGGACCCTCCTGGCCTCATGGAAGAGGCTAACACAGATCCAAGCTCTAGACCCTATGTGGAGCTAAGCTAACCTGCCTGGCCCCACCAGTTCCCACCTGTAAGGCCAGTCCCAGCCCAGCCTACCTTCCTCTGCTGTCTCTGCACCCCGGAATCTCCCAGGACTCCCAGTGGCAGTCACCCCAGCAGGTCTACACTCTGGCTCCACCTCATTGCTCACGCCAGCCCCTCCCCTTTAGCAGCATGGTCTGGCCCAAATGTCACCCACCTGGAGGCTCCCCTGACCCCCTCCCCAGCAGGAACTCTGCCCCTTTCTACAGGGCAACCTGCCCACCCCCGAACTGTAAATAAGTACAGGCCCAGTGAAACATCGGTGCACAAGCGCAGGCTGGGCAGGAGAGTGGGGACCACGCTCTTGAGGACAGAGTGCCCTCGTGTAGCTCATCCGCTCAGAGAAGACCCTGCTCCTCAACCCCACAGAGGGCTATGTGCTAAGGCCTGACGGCTGCCCCCGGAGCTCCAGGTCAGCAGCCTCCAGGACCCCGTCCGTGTGCCCCAGGCATTCTCCAAAACCACTATTCTCGGTGGATCATGGCGCAGAGAGTTCAAGCAAGCCACTCGTGATGAGAGGCCTCCTGGGCGCCCGTCCCCTGGCCCACATCCACATCCGCTCCCTTCTGCCTGCCTAAGATCCCTGTGCGGCCAACGGCTTTAAAAATACCTTTCGCAAAAACTCCGCTGCATAGAGTTTGTCAATTCCCATGGCGTAAATATGCCCATCACGGTCAACTCAGGGCTAGCCAGGTGACCTCAACGAATGAATTGCAAAAAGACACACACAATGGGCCAGCTCAGCATGACGTGGACCCCAGGCAAGGAGCCACAATAATGATTGCCCTGGCCACGCCCAGGCATGTGCCAAGCGCAGTGCTAAGTATAGAACAGTAACACTGGCTGACATTTGTTTTGCAGTTAATGTATGTCAGAATGTTCTAAGTGATGTATGGCCATTAACCTGCTTCATTCTTCCGGAGTCCCCGAAGGCAGGTGGCAAGAACGCAGAGGCACAGAGAGGTTGAGTTACTTGCTCACAGTTACCAGCAAAAGAGGGTCTGACCCCATGCAGGTGCCCCGCATTATAGAGTGCCACCTGCCCATGAGGTGCATGTTACCTTCTTCTCATTTCACAAACAAGGACCCTGATGATCAAAAGGCTAAGGGGCTGGATGCCAAGGCACACACCTTGAATCCCAAGGCCTTGGGAGGCTGAGGCAAGAGGCTGGAAAGTCTGAGGCCAGAAGCTGCATGCACAACTTAGCGAGACCCTGACTCAAAGTTAAAAATAAAAAAGGGAGCCGGGTGCGGTGGCACACACCTGTAATCCCAGAGACTCAGGAGGTAGAGGCAAGAGGATTGCAAATTTGAGTCCGCAGGCAGCCTGTGTTACTTAGCGAAATCCTGTTTCAAAATAAAAAATAAAAAGGGGGCTGGGGGCGCAGCTCAGTGATAGACTGCAAAGTATGCACAAGGCCCTGCGTTCAGCACCCCAGGACTGCACAAATAAAAAAGTAAAAGTAAATGACAAAATAAGCCAGGCACAGTGGTACACGCTTATAATACCAGCGACTGCGGAGGCAGAGGCAGGAGGATCCCAAGTTTGAGGCCAGAGGCAGCCTGTGTAACTTAGCAAGATGCTGTCTCAAGATAAAAAGTAAAAAAATGGACTGGTGGTGCAGCTCAGTGGTAGAGCATGGGAGAGGCCCTGAGGGAAACCCTCAGTACCACAATCAATCAATCAATCAATGTATAAAATAAATAAATCAACAAGGGGCTGGAGGTGTGGCTTAGTGGTAGAGAAGTTGCCTAGCAGCCATGAGGCCTCAGGTTCAACTCCTAGTACTAAAAGAAAATAAAAGCCCACAGGAC
The DNA here is from genome assembly GCA_007922755.1 of Pedetes capensis. Classification (NCBI taxonomy): domain Eukaryota; kingdom Metazoa; phylum Chordata; class Mammalia; order Rodentia; family Pedetidae; genus Pedetes; species Pedetes capensis. The sequence continues at coordinate 89,778 of VMDO01005045.1, forward strand.
TTGCCCATTCAGTTCATAAATAGAGCCTGGGGGGAAACTAAGCCTAGGGCCTCCACAACCCTCCTTTAATCCACGCCTAACATCATTTTTTAATATATGCCATGGGATTGCAGTGCCAAACACAGAGCAGGTGCTCAATAAATGATCCATGAATGAATGAAATGTCAAGTGTGCCTCTGGGCTCACCCAAAGCCTCCCTTGCGGACCCTCTCCCCCTACCCCCAACCTGCCTGGCTGGCCCAGGGCTGTGCAGAGAAAACCCAAAATGGCAGCCCTGCTGGGGGCCGGGGTGTACTGTGGGTGGGCCCTGAGAAAGGGGCCTTCGGGACCAAGGACAGTGAGCACCTCTCCAACCCCCACAGGGCTGGCTGAGAAGGTAGGGAAAGGCGCCCTATCCCAGGGAACCCCTTCCCCAAGTCCTCCTGTAGGGAGTGCTCTCTGCTGGTGGTCACCTCTGTCTAGGCAGGGGACAGGGAGGGAAGCTGCAGCCCGGGGGGTGCTGTTTGTCTCCATCAGGGCTGGGCCCAGCCTCCAGCCCAGACCTGCTGAACAGCAGAGCTATTCTCAGGGACTGAGTGGACTGGAGAGAGTCAGACAGAGGAGGCCGGGAGTCAGAGAGAGGAGGCAGGCAGTCAGAGAGAAGAGGCAGGGAGTCAGAGAGAACAGGCAGGGAGTCAGAGAGAGGAGGAAGGCAGTCAGAGAGAGGAGGAAGGCAGTCAGAGAGAGGAGGCAGGCAGTCAGAGAGAAGAGGAAGGCAGTCAGAGAGAGGAGGCAGGGAGTCAGAGAGAGGAGGCAGGCAGTCAGAGAGAAGAGGCAGGCAGTCAGAGAGAAGAGGCAGGGAGTCAGAGAGAGGAGGAAGGCAGTCAGAAAGAGGAGGAAGGCAGTCAGAGAAGAGGCAGGCAGGCAGAGAGAGGAGGCAGGCAGTCAGAGAGAGGAGGCAGGCAGTCAGAGAGAAGAGGCAGGGAGTCAGAGAGAGGAGGCAGGCAGTCAGAGAGAAGAGGCAGGCAGTCAGAGAGAAGAGGCAGGGAGTCAGAGAGAGGAGGAAGGCAGTCAGAGAGAGGAGGCAGGCAGTCAGAGAGAAGAGGCAGGGAGTCAAGAGAGAAGAGGCAGGGAGTCAAGAGAGAAGAGAGGGAGTCAGAGAGAGGAGGAAGACAGTCAAAAAGAGGAGGAAGGCAGTCAGAGAAGAGGCAGGCAGTCAGAGAGAGGAGGAAGGCAGTCAGAGAGAGGAGGCAGGCAGTCAGAGAGAGGAGGAATGCAGTCAGAGAGAGGAAGCAGGGAGTCAGACAGAAGAGGCAGGGAGTCAGAAAAAGGAGGCAGGCAGTCAGAGAGAGGAGGCAGGCAGTCAGAGAGAGGAGGAAGGCAGTCAGAGAGGAAGCAGGGAGTCAGACAGAAGAGGCAGGGAGTCAGAAAAAGGAGGCAGGCAGTCAGAGAAGAGGCAGGCAGACAGAGAGAGGAGGCAGGCAGACAGAGGAGGCAGACAGTCAAAGAGGAGGCAGGCAAAGACAGGAGAGGAGAGGCAGGGAGTCAGAAGAGGCAGGCAGGCAGGCAGGCAGAGAGAGGAGTCAGGGAGTCAGAGAGACGAGGTAGGCAGTCAAAGAGAAGAGGCAGGGGGTCCAAGAAAGGCAGCTGGAAGTGAGAGAGAGGAGGCATCGAATTAGAAATAAGAGAGAGAGAGGGGCGAGGATTTAGGAGGAAAATCTACAGCTTTCTTATCTGCAAGAAGACCAAGGCTTCACATGGCCCCTGCCACGTGGGGCTGTGAGGCAGCCAGACACCTGGCCGCCAGGTGACAGCACCTCCGTGGCTCCACCCCTTCCCCCTCTTCCCTTCTCCTTCACCCCAGGAGCCTCAGAGGGAGGCCTGTGGGCACCGCCTCTCTCTTCTGCCTCCTACTCACCTGTCTCTGCCCTCAGCTGGGCTGACCCCCGGGGGGTGGGGAGCAAATGAAGTCAGAGTCTGCAGGGCCCTTCAGGACTTTAGCTTCCAGCCTCGGAGGGCCAGAGAGGCGCAAGCAGGAATGAGGGACCCAAATGCAAACTTTGCACCTGCTGCCCCTTCCCCAGAGCTATCCCCAGGGTAGCTGGGAGGCAGAAAATCCCAGGGAGATGGAGGAGAGCCTGCCCAGGGGAACAGTCACCACCACCCACAAGAATCCATCATGCAGGAGCTGTGCTCCCCCTATCCCCACAAGGAGGGGCCATGGGCCACCTGACTGATGGAAACACTGGGGCTCAGACAGGTTGAGTCTCCTGCCCCAGGTCACACAGCAAACGCCTGGCGGGGCTGGGCTAAGAACAAGGCTACTTGGCTCCAAAGCCTGGGCTCTCACCTCCATGAAAAGCCACCTCCTGGCCCAAACTGGAGTCTTTCCCAAATAGCCTCTGACTCAGTGAGGCCTCAGCTGGCACTAGGCAGGCAGTGACCCCTGAGGCGTGTTATATCCTCATTCCCTCGCCCTCTGCAGGCAGCTGGGGGCGGGCACCCTGCCCAGGACTCTTGGCAGACCCTGCCAGTGCATCTGTGGTTCCTGCACCTTCTTCCTCTGCATCTGCCCCCCACCCCTCTGGGCCTGCTGGAAGAGGGGCAGGTCAGATGGGCAAGGACAGTGGGATGGAGGTCTGGACGTGTCCCTCAGTCCACTGTATGGCCCGGCCCCACCCAGCCCCATCTGCTCATGCACATCCAGCCTCTAGGAACACAGATTGTAGTCCCTGACCCCCCGTTGCACACTACAGGGAGTCCTAGGGTCTTTGCAAAACCATCATGGCCACCCTGAGCAGCTCAGGAGGGGAGAAAGCAGGTAGTTGGCCCGGCAGCCCTGACAAGTGAGCCGGCCTGCCGAGGCTCAGCTGAGTTCACTGCTGAAAGGCACGGCAGAGACAAACGCTAGTGGAGCCTGCGGTCCAGGGGGAAGTCCAGAGAGTGTCCCCGGCCCCGGCACGCAGAGGCCTTGCCAGCGCCGGGCTCTGTTCTTTGCAGCTGTCTCTGGGCAGATGTGGGCCATGAGGCTACTCCAGGCGCAGAGGGACTGGAGTGCAGCAGAGTCCTCAGGGAACCCTATCTTCTGCCTCTGATGCCAGGGGAAGCCTGAACCCTGGGGTCCTGAGCCGGCTATTCCTACCCAGCCCTGTCTCAACTCCCAGGAAGTCCCAGACAACGTCCTTTGTCATTCTCCCAGAGGTAGAGGAGGTGTGAAAGAAGGGGTGCAGAGAGGCCCCCCAAAACTGGAAGTAGCAGGGTCTGGTCAGCTGAGTACAGGAAACTCTTCCTGGAAAGGGGCTTTTGCAGGAAACTCACTCTTTCCAGCAGCACAGGAAAAAACTCACGGAACGCGGGATAGGGAATGGGCCCTTGATCCCAGCCCCTGCCCCATCTCACCACCCCTTCTGGCCAGGTACAGATGCGGCTGGCTCCAGGAAGGGTGCACATGTTTGGGGAAGGTCAATGCCTCTTCCTTCCTGAGCCTCAGTTTCCTCTTTTTCAACTGGGGGTATGACTCTCTGCTTATTAAATGGAAAACTCCTAGAACCAAACTGAGCACATAATAGCAGCTCAATAAATCTTTCTTGTGTTAAGTAAGGGGTCTAGCACCTAGCCTGACACAGACTAGGGGCTCCACAAATTTCATTCTCGCCCCATAGGTAAAGCTGCCAGCGGGTCTCTGCACATAGTGGGTGGGCCATCAATGGAAGTTTCCCTCCTCTCGAAAAGCATCATTGAACCTTCTTTCCTCTGCTCTGACGAGCCTCTACTCGTTTTTCCCCGGGGTCACCCCACTTCAGCCAACTCCCCAGTTCGCTTGGGGTGTCTCGCCTACCTGAGAACGGTGGGCCAGGCCTCTGGCACGGCTCCTCGAGCTGCCTGGAGGCTCCTGGAGGCGCGGGGAACCGCCTGCCGCTCCGGCCGCCGAGCCTCCCGGCGCCCGCGGCGGCTCCGGGCTCACTGCGCAGGGCTCCTCCTCCGCGCGGCTCGGGGCTCCCGACTGGGCGCGGCCGGGTGAGGGGACGCGCCGAGTCGGGGACCCATGGGTGGGCTCCGAGGGCTTGGCGGGGTCCGGGCGCTGGGCGGGCTCCGGCTCACCGCCGCCGGCCCTGCCCTGCCCCGACCCGGGGGCCTCCGGTTGAGCCAGGTGCCCGGAGGCTTGGGGACGTTCGAGGCGGGAGTCCCTGCCCGGGGCTCCGGCGCTGGGGAGAGGGGCGAGCGGGGCCACCGGGGAGTGCGGCGCGAACCCTGGAGACGCGGGTGGCCTCCGGCGATGACCGTGGGTGCGCGTCCCGAGCCGGCGACCCCACCCTGGCCGCCCACGCCACCTTCTCCGCCTGCCCCAAAGGGAGTAGCCGGGCGCGGGGTCGCGGGGCTGCGCGCTCGGCCACGGCCTCCTTCGCTGCGCGCCGCTGTGCGGGAAGGACGGCTCCGCGCTCCTCGCCAGCGACGCGGGCTGCGAAGGAGGCGCGGGCGGGAGGGGCCCCGAACGCCGCCCGACGCTCCACAGCACCAAGTTCGCCCCAACTCAGCGCCGCCTGGCTCGTCCGCCCCTCTTCCCGCAGAGCGGGAGAACTTTCTGCCGGGCCGGCTCCTCCCTGCCTCCGCCCTCCAAAGCCAACGCCCTCCTTCCCCCCTGCACGACGAGGCTGCGGGGCCCTCCCTCCAGGGGGTCGGAACCCGGGCGCGCGACGGCCGCCTCGGCGCCCTCGCCACCCGCGCGAGCGTCACTCGGTGACTGCCCGGCCCGCCGCCCACCTGCCAAGCCACCCGCACCCCGCCCCCGCCACGCGCGGCCAATGGGCGGCGGGTCCCGCGACCCGGCCCCGCCCGCGTCCGCCGGGGGCGCCGCAGTCGGCTGCTCCGCGTGCCCCGGCGCGTGGGGCTGGGGATGCGGGGGGACAGCCCGCAGCCTCGGGCGCGCGCACCGTGACCGGAAGGCGAGGCTGCACGGGCCCCGCAGCCTGACGTTTGCTCACGCCCTCGCCCACCCCGGCCGCAGGTGACCCGTGGGGGTCTTCAGCCGCCAGCGCGCGATCCGCGGGGGCTTCTGAACCCCCTTTCTGCGGAGATCCCAGGTGCACTCCTGGCTGCCCAGCGCACCTGCCCCAAGCCTTAGCTTCCTTCTCGAGGTCCCGGCCCTTGGAACCCCGTGGACTGGCACATGGGCGGCGCACGTGCATCCACGAGGGGCCCAAGAGTCACCTTGGCTCAGCACGCCCGAATGGAGGTCTACAGACAGACGCAGCGCGCGGGTCTGAGAGCAACGCATTGAGAGCCCTGCGGGGCCTCTCTCCCGGCCCCTCCCCCACGTGCACGGCCAGGACCCAGGACCTCTCCTACCCAGTCCTCTAGCCCTGAGTGACACCCGCAGGCCTCCCTTCTCGTAAGGGTGAGGTTTGAACCAGCAGCCAGTTCTTAGGTGCCATATCTACCTGTCACTTATTACTTGCTATTTTCCTTAAACCCATGACCCATTCTCCCCACGCACGTTTTCCAGACTCATTAGGACCGCTGCCTTACATGGCAAGCCGGTATCGCTGGCCATAAATAGAAGGTTAAGTGTAAAATAAGCGCAGTGAAAACAAAGGGAGGATGTTAAGCTCTAGCTGGAAACTGGCCGGCCAGGCTCCAGATGCGGCCTCAGTGGGGGAGGAAAACCGGCCGGGTCGGCAGAGGTGTGAAGGGGCCCTTAACGCCCAGCACAGACTTTCTCCTCCTCCGGTGTGAGGCTTCACTGTGGAACACGGAAGGGATGTCGTACGGAGTGTCCCTCGCTTCCAGAACCCTGACCCCACCCCTAGACTTAGTTTCCTCACTTCCCGATAGGCAGCCGCAGTCTGGGGGCGCCTAGCTGACGGTCCAGTTCCTTTGGGTGAGCGATTGACGTTGGAGTCCTGCCTCTGTAACCACCCAGATATTCGACCCTGGGCCAGTGGTGGGAGGTCTCTGAACCTTGGTGTGCCGTCTATAAAATGGGCAGGACACCCAGCGGCTGGGGAGGCGGAGGCAGGAGGATCGCAAGTTTGAGACCAGAGGCAGTCTGCAGTCTGAGTAACTTAGCGAGACCCTGTCTCAAAAAGTAAAAAAAAAAAAAAAAAAAAAAAAAAAAGGCTGAGGGTGCAGCTCAGTGGTCCAGCACTTGCAGAGCATGCAAGTGGGAGGCCCTGGGTTCAACCTCCAGTACCACCAAAAAAAAAAAAAAAAAAAAAAAAAAAAGCATGACACTGAGCAAACCATTACCACAGACTTGGACTTTGAATGTGGAAGATGGCAGGCCCTGCCTGTCCTTGGACCACCCTGAGGTTCCCCAGGGAGGGTGGACAGGTGGAGGCGTGTGGCAGATGACATGGAGGGCCCCGTGCTGTGCTATTTGACTGTGTTTAATGTCCCCATCTTGGCCTCAGGAGGACTTAGGGACGTGCCCAAGGTCACTAGCTGGCAAGTGGCCGGATCCCAGCCCAGTGCTCTGACCACCTCCAGACTTGACTTCTAGGAACTGGCTTCAGCCCAGATGGTTCGTACTCCGCTTGAGGCACAGAGGCTGGCTGTGCACTTGGCCACGAGAGGCGGCCAGGGTGGCAATGCTTCACCTGGGAGGCTGAGGTCAGGAGGTCTCAGGCCATTGGGCCAACTCCCCCATCACCGCCCCGGGAATGTGGCAGGCGGCCAGCTCTGAGCTGGCCAGGAACCCTTTACTTGTGATTCAGCCGAGTCCTCCACCCTGAGTGGGTCGCACCCTGCCCACACAGCCCCATGGCAAGGGAGCTGCATGCGGCAGAGTGGCCTGGAAGCCCCAGCTGGCCCTGCCTCTGCTCCTGCTGCTCTCGCTCCCGCTGCCCAGTGCACAATGCCTCAGCTGCCCAGGAGGGCTCCAACCCAGGAGTACTTCACAGGGCAGTGGCTACCTCCCACGGGACCCCGTTTTCCTATTCTCCGCTGCACCCCATTTGTCTCCACATGGACCATCTACCAAAGTGTCCTTCCCCACTGCTGCCCCCTCTCTCTCAGAAACAAAGACCACCTCAACCTTTTCTAAAAATGCCATCCCCTGCTCAAGAATTTTCAAAGGCTCCCCATTGCTTAAGCTAGTAAATCTAAATTCCTTAGCCTGCTACACGAGGCCTCCAACCAAGATCTGATTCTCCCCGTGCCCTGCCTCCAGCCTGCACTCTGGCCAAATCAAACCATTTCCGGGTCCCTAAAGAAGTTAGAAAACCTCCTCCAGGTCTTCTGTATTCTGGTCCCTCTATCTGAAACACCCTTTCTATCTCTACCCATTAAACTCCTACACATCCTACAAAGCACGGTGTTCACGTTTCTCCCCACAAAGCTTTCTCCTAGCCTTCCCAACAGTTCTCTGCTCTCCCACGGCACCAAAGCCTGGCTCTTAAACTCTCATTTCTTTGCTTCGAAAGTGGGTGTTACAATAGTAGCTCCCTCATGGGGTTATTGGGAGGACTAAAATAAACTGTAAAATGCCTTGCATACAGTGGCCTGCACCCTGATTACTTCCTCCGTAGCCTGTGTCACAGCTCCTCACGTTTTGGACACATGCCTCATCATCCCTGGTCACATGGGAGCTCCCTGAAGTGGAGACAGAGCCTGATTCATCTTCATGCTCTCCATCATTAAGGATGGCATCTTGCACACCGTAAGTTTTTAATAAATACTTATTGAATTGTGCTCAGCTGAATAGCCTGGGAGCAGAAGAAATCACTAGCTCTCCTTAGAGACAAAGGGAGGGGCGGAGAGACACACAGCAAGGAAATTTCATTTTGTTCTCCCGATAACCTCACTTATAGAAGGGGAAACTGAGGCTCAGAGAGGCTGTTACAGCCAAGTGGCTAATAAGAGGTTGAGCTGGGAGCTAAGATAAATGTCTCCAGAGGGAAATAAGGCCTGTGCCCAGTGTGCGCTAACCGCCCCCCACCCCGACTGCTTTTCTGGAACAGCCATTCCTCACCCCGGCAGAGAGCGTTAGCATCACCTCGGGAGCTTTAGAATGAAACAAAGCCCAGGCTCCCAGCTCACAGATGCTGATTTAATTGGTCTGGGGTTGGGCGTGAGAGCCACGCTGTTCCAGATGCCCCGGTGGTGGCCGTGTGCAGTGAATGTGCCAGGGCAGCAGTTCTCAAAGTGCGGTCCGTGAAGCAGCAGCAGCTGGGACTCGTCAGAGATGCAGAAGAGCAACCCTGCCCGCCCACCCAATCAGCGTCTCCAGCCGTCCCGGTGACGCAGATGCTGGCCAGAGTCTGAGAACCACTGGCCAGAAGGTCAGGGGCACCATACTTTGGAAGGCCTGTGGCCCAGCCTTCCTATTTTGCAGATAAAGACATGGCCTGTGGCTTGGCTGAGTTTAGCGCATGCCAGTGAGAGGCTGGCTCGTGGCTCGGTGCTCATTCCTATTAATCGCACAGCCTTTCCTGCTGGATAGCTCCTCACGGGGCCTCTCGCCTTGGCCGCCTGGGCATCTGGGTCAGTTTTGAACTTGGGCACAGGTTGCTGGGTGACCAGCTGCACCAGCCCAGCTGGACCAGGGATCGGAGGAGGGAACAGCTGGCTGGGTACACTGTACCTGGCACGACAGGCCTCTCCACACATCCCGGGATGGAGTGGCAAGGACAGAGGGGTGCCTCCACGCCTGGGTTGGCAAGAACACGGTGACCCAGCCACTCCCTGGCCGCCCCCCATCTGATCGCATCTGTTCCTGCTGCCCACACAGGGCTCCTCCTGCCCGACCCCGTCGTACCACCCCACGAGTCCATGGTCCCAGCCAACCTCAACTTAGTCAAGAGCCTGGGTTTTGAGCTCAGCTAGACCAGAACAGTCTGCAGCCATAGCCCTGTGGCATCAGATTCCGTCAGATCTTGGAAGCTAAGCAGGGTCGGGCCTGATTAGTACTTGGATGGGAGACCACCTGGGAACACCAGGTGCTCTAGGCTTGGGAGACAGACCCGGCAACCTACTCCCAAAAATCAATTTGCCATTGAAAACCCTATGAACAGCAGAGAAGCACTGTTGTATGTAGGGTCACTATGAGTCGGATACCAACTCTATGGCTCCTAACAACAACAGACCAGAACATAGCTGGGTGTCCCTTGAATAGGCTGATGAACCTCTCCGATCATCATTTTCCAACACCTCCTGTGCTGATGCCAAAAAGACTGACTTGTGTCTCCGGAGCCTGCGGGGCTCTTTCCACCTGGCCTTTCACAAGCCAGAGCCTCTCTTGGGGGGCTTCTGCCCAGGGGTCTCTTCCTGGGGGCTGCAGACAGACTCGTGTTCCTTCCCTCACTCTCTGGAAGCCTCTTACTCCCTCTCTGTGCTCCATGCCCATGGAACCCTAGCCTCCAGACACGCCTTCACCATCCACACCCTTGCTACTCAGGCCCAAAGTGTACGAGCCAAACAGATGGGGACAGGGCCACAGCCTCTCTCTCTGAAACTGCTGCCTGCCCACCTGATGTCGGGGCTCAGTCTCACTAGACCTGGGAAGCCTGTGGGATGATGGTCTGCATGTCGGGTGTCTTCACCTTCGTGAGAGTGGCAGGAGTACTATCACATAGTAAACATGCAGTGAAATGTCACTGAATCTGTGGATAGTGGTCACTTTCCTCCTCTGCCCAGCCAGCATGGTGGGTCAGGTCCTCTTTGCGGCCCCATGCGATCCCTTGTTTCTAAATTCAATGAATCCCACTACAGGTGACTCAGGTGCTTTCCAGCCCATGTATAGTTTTTATGCAAATTAGAGAAAGGTGCCTTTTCTAGGTAGAGGCACCCATCCCCTTTAGGGCTCACTGCTTTGGGAGAAAAAGCACAAGTTGAATTTCCTCAGCTAAGTGTCCTTAAGCAGTGAGCAACTTGTACAACCTTACAGGGCAGCCCTTTGCAACCTTATCTAGTCCTTGAAATTCACACAGGAGCGGGGTGCAGTGGCGCACTCCTGTAATCCCACTGGCTTGGGAGGCGGAGGCGGGAGGATCACAAGTTCGAGACCAGAGACAGTCTGTGTAACTTAGCAAGACCCTGTCTCAAAAAGTCAAAAAAATGGGCTGAGGGTGCAGCTCAGTGGTCCAGCACCTGCAAAGCATGCAAGTGTGAGGCCATGGGTGGTTCAACCCCCAGTACTGCCAAAAAAAAAAAAGAAAGAAAGAAATGCACACAGGACAGATTTGCAGGGAGCAGCGATGACCAGTGTGGTCATTACACTAGGTTGGGTCAAGATGTGTAGGGAACCAGAAGAGAAATAGCCAGAGTGGACGAGAGGGTTCGAATCATGATGAGAACCGTCTGTGGAGACCTCCTCCTCGCAGGTACTTTGTTGATCTCTATAACTACATGAGTGGGAGAAGGATGTGGCAACCCACTCCCAAGGCAATCCCAAAGCAGTCAGCCATTGAAAACCCTATGAGAGTCGCTATGAGGCGGACTCGACTCGAAGGCACCTAACAACAACAACAATATAACTACATGAACCCTTTTTAGTGAGGCCACCACTCTACATGGGAGGGGGCATGATTGGCCTCATTTGTAGAAGAGGACACAGGCTGAGAGACATCCAACTGCTCCAGGACACGTGGGCAGGGAAGTGACAAAGCCTGCAATGCAACCGTGTGCCTGCTGCATGTGTTCTCTGAGCCCTGCTGCTGTGTGGGAAAAGCCCACGCAAGACCTCGGTGGACATAGGCAGGGGCTGTTCCCACGCTACAAATGGCAGAACTGAAGTTTAGGAATGTGCAGCACTTGGCTAGTATGAGGCAGAGCTGGACTGAAGACACGCCGGGCTGTGAAAACCTAGTCCTCGGTTCTTTGGTGGCATTCTGGTCTCATCTGAAGGCTTGGCCTGAACGTACTGTGAGAGGCCTTCTCAGCATCCAGCCATCCTCCACCATCATCATCACCATCACCACGCCCTTCATCTCCACCACCATTTCTATCTTCAGATGATCGCCATCATCATTGCTACTCATCGTCCTCACCACCATTGCCATCATTCTCATCATCATCTCCGCTGTCTTCACCAGCATGGTCATCGTCATCTGCATTATCATCTCCATCATCTCCTCCACCTCCATCATCTGCTTCAGTGTCATCCCCCATCATGGCTGTCATCATCTCCATCATTTCCCCCATCATCATAGTCATCATCAATTCCATCATTTCCTTCATCACCTCCCCAGTCATCTCCATCACCTCCTCCATCTTCATCATCTCCTCCATCATCATGGTCCTCAGGTGCATTGCCCTGGCCGCTGGACTCGCTCCAGCTGTGAGCAGGAACCAGCCGCTGAAGACCCATTGTCTGGTGATGGGGAGCCAAGCACCCAAGAGCCGCGCTGCCCAGAAAGGAGGCTTATGCCCACGGCTGCTCTGAGAAGCCTTGAGACAGGCGAGCTCAGAGGCTTATGCCCAAGGCAGCTCCTTGCTTCTTTCTTCCCAGTGAAGATGCTGACTCCAAGTGCTCTGCTCCAAAAGCTCTTTATTGTTTCCTTGTCTGTCCCGGTCAATGGAATGGACCCAGACTGCTCCATGTACCACCCTTATATACTCTCCAGGGGCTAGCTGGGGACCAATCAGAGGCAGTCACCCCATATGGGTTCTGGCCAATCAGGGAGGATATACAAATTAGGTTTTGTAGAAGTAGCCAATCAGGGGTGGCTCCAGAACAGTCCAATCAGGAGCCATTCAGAGGTTTGGAAACAGCCAGTCGGTGTTGAGGGGTCTGAGGCAAGGAATTAGATGCCAGCGCCATCTTGGGGAGCTCTACGACTCTGAGATCCCGGATGTAGGGCAAAGGTGACTGCCTGGGGAACAAGCCTCAGTCTTCCAAAAAGCCTACATAGGCCCCAGGGCAAACTGCCTCTCTAGGCAGTGCTCTACAGTCCTCATCATCTCCATCACCTCCTCCTTCATCTCCACCATCATCATTGTCACTATAATCTTCATTATCATCTCCATCATCCTGTGCATCATCCTCTCCATCTTCTTTACTTCCATCATTATCTCCATCACCTCTTCTATCATATCACTATCCTTATCTCCATCATCTCCTCCTTCCCCTCCATCATCACCATCATCTCCTCCATCTCCATCATCACCCCTGTCATTTCCTTCATCATCACCATCATCATCTCCATCATCCTCTCCATCTCCATTTCCATCATTATCTCCGTCATCTCCTTCACTTCCATCATCACCATCATCTCCATCACTTCCTTCTTCATCTCCACCATCATTGTCACCATCATCTCCATTATCATTTCCATCATCCTCTCCATCTCTTTCATTTCCATCATTATCTCCATCACCTCTTCTATCATATCATCATCTCCATCATCTCCTTCACCTCCATCACCATCATCTCCTCCTTCATCTCCATCATCATCCCTGTCATTTCATCATCACCTCATCTCCATCCTCTCCTCCGTCACCTCCATTGTCACCATCACCATCTCCATCATCTCCGTCATCTCCTTTATCATCACCATCATCATCCTCATCATCTCCTCCTTCATCTCTTTCATCATCACCTTCATCATCCCCGTCAACATTGTCATCATTGTCACATCCACAGCCCGTGGATCTCCTGCTCCTCTCCAGGCATTCATCAGGCCCCTTGGTCTTGAGCTGGTGTGGTCCAGATGGAGACCCAAGGGTGACACATCTTTCTTCAGCCTTGCTCTTTGGACAGGACTTTCCAAGTGTCTTCTCCCACCTCTTTCACATAGATCCCCTAACGGCATTCAGCAACATATAGAAAGAACCACTGTGTGGGAGAGAAGCTGAGACACTAGAAGTTTGACAGCGATGAGGGAAAAAGAAGCTTCTAGCCTGATATTTACCAACTGCTTCCCATATGCTGGGCTCGAGCTGGAGAGGCAGGGCCTGTTCTAAACACACTACACACGTACTCAGCTTCTCAACAACCCTGTGAGCAGTGTCTTGTCATGCCCATTTTCCAGACATGGATGTTGAGGCTCAGGGAGGTGAAGTAACTGGACCAAGGTCACTCCACAATCCTTGATGGACCTGGGCTTCTTAGCTCATCTCTCAGAGTCTGAAGCAGCGCTTCCTGCCACAGGAAACCATCTCCCTTGCAGCTGTCTAGGCAAAACACCACCTGTTCTGGAACTAGAATCTTCCCTGGGCCCCTGTAACCATAGGGTAAGACCTGAGAGTTAGCTCTGCCCTCTGGCCTTGGACAGCCAGTGTCAGCTGCAGGCCTGGCGCCTGCTGTGTGCCTCCATGGCCCAGCCCCAGGCTCCATGCTTCCTAGCCTTACTGCCTGTGCCCAATGGGCCAGAGTGGAGCCTTGGCCTCTCTTCTTCTCCATTACCACTGTCTATCCATTCCTTTACGCTCAAGAGCCAGGCATGGTGGAAAGGGCCAGTGGCCACCCAACAGGTCTGGATTCAAATCCCGGATCTGCCTCTCTCCCTACCCTGGATGCTCTAGTTCTCTCTGAGCCTCGGTGGCCTCTTCTGTCAAATAGGCTGTTGTGGGGACTCATCATTCCATCATTCAGTCAGTCAACAAATACTCACAGGACCCTGGGCTAGCTGCCAAGCAGTAGCTGGGAACAGGTGGTCCCACCCCGGGGAGCCCAGGGTCCATCAGAGAAGGCAGAGAACTTGGGATTTGAGGGAGGCATCAGGGTTCCCACTGTGGTAAGCAGTGGGAGCAGGACAGGGAAAGGACATAGAAGAGAAGGGAGGGCCAGTTTTCAAAAAGGAAACACTGCCATGTTGGCTGGAAAGCAGAGAGAGGGGATATAGTGCCAGATAAGGCTGAAGGTGGTGGCAGGAGCCAGACCCGCCCAGCGCACAGCACGTGGCACACAGCAGGCCCGCAGCAAGCGAGTTGTCCTTCCCAGATCCCAGAATTGAACCCGAAGCCCAGGAGGGGCTGATGGTTCCACGTGCACGCGGTGAGCCTGTTTCCTGTGCTGCCGGCATCCAGAGCTCCTGGGCGTGTGTTATTACTGGGAGCACTGGGCTGCGGAGAGGGGCTGAGCCTTGCCGGTGACTGAAGATCCTCCAGAAATAGAATCCAATGTTCTGGGATGCTAATGACTGTGGCCTTGGTGCCTTTTCTTGCCTTTTAGTGGTCTCCAGCTGATGGGGTTGTTTGAGGAAGAGAAAAGCAGCCCAGAGGAAGCGAGGTGGAGGCAGTGGCCGCCGCAAGCCTTGTGGGGCTGCCTGGGAAGCCTGGCTTTCTGCACCGAACCTGCTTCCCTGAAGCTGTGGCCGAGTGGATCTGGGGAAGATCACATCTCATTCTCCTCGGCAGTTCCACGATCCCATCAACTTGCTGTGGAAGTTTGCAGATATGGCCATCCGTGGCTCCTCCCGTCAGGAGATGGGATTTATTTCATCTGCCCTGGAGTCTGGGACACTGTGACTTGCTTTGACTGATAGATCTTAGCAGAGGCAATGCTTAGACTCAATAGACCGGGAAGCTCAGGATCGACCATGATATAAGCAAATCCACCCTGTCCTGCTGGAGGGAAAGACCACACAGTAGGAAAGACCATGTGGAGAAGAGCTGGCTCAGCCTTCTAGAACCTTCCAGCCACCAGCTGAATCCAGTTGCATGTGTGTTCAGCCTTGAGCATGTGGACCAGGAACCTCCCTGGTCCACTACAAAATCATGGGAAATCATAAAACATTGCTATTTTAAGCTTCTGAGTCTTAGGCATGGCTTGAATGTTGCATATCCCCCGAAGGCCTGTCTGTTGAAGGCTTGGTTCCCAGGATGACGCTATTGGGAGCTGATGGAACCTTTGGGAGGCGGGACCTTATGGGAGGTCCTTAGGTCAGTGGAAGCATGCCCCTGGTGGAGATTGTGAGACCCCCACCTGGAACCCCTGTTCTCCGCTTCCTGGTTTGTGATGTAAGCACTTTGCTTTGCTAGACACTCTGTCCATGATGCCCTGCCCTTGCCAGAGGCCCCAAACCATGGGGCCACCTATTCTTGGATTGGAACCTCCAAAACCATGAGCCAAGGAAAGCCTTTCCTTTTGTGGGTTGATCGCCTCCAGTATTTTGTTATAGAAACACCAAACTGAGTAACACAGTTTGTTACATCACCAAAGATCACAGCGGCAGGTCCATTTGCCTTGTTTCTATCTTGTAACCTTTCATTTGGACCACAGTGTCTGCAAACATGTATGGGTCCACCAAGTACCAGAAAGAAAAGGAGCTTATCCTAGGCCAACCACAGGTTACCAGGTCATTCTTACATCAACTGTGCCTTGGAAGCATGTCAGGGCCTCCCTTCTGCCTCTCACTCTGTCCTGACAACTCCCACAATCCCTTCTAATCTCACTCACTCTTCCCCAGGATTCTGGCTCAATTTTGGAGAAAATATGCAAGGCCCATGAGGTTCTGCCTCTCTTCCAGAATGCTCTGACTGTGTCCTACGCAGTGACTTTACACTTGACAGTTGTCTCAGAGGCCACAAGACATGCGAGCTGTTCGGTTGCTGATATCAGCCGCCTTCCATGGCAGGACAGGCGAGTAGCTGTGTAGGGAGGGCGCCCTCCTTGCTCTTTTACAGAGGGGCGGGAGGGCAGTCTCCGTCAGCCACATGGACAATGAGGGGCTCTCTGGAAACCTGGGGGCCCTCCTCCTTTCCAGCAGGAGTGGCACGTGCCTGCCATCTAGTGCATGACCACTCTATAGAAACACCGGCGGGTGGAGGCACAGCAAAGGAGCAAGTCCTGCTCAGCCTCAAAGTGGGGCTGCAGCCCCCACAGCCCTGCTCCCCAGTCTCCCAGTGGGGCTTCAGTTGCGCACCGTTTCCCTGCCTGGCTCCACCTTGCCCTCGAGCCCTGTGACTACCTGCCCAAGGAATGGTCTGATGGCTGCCTAGATGGGCGAGTGAGCTTCTGGAGCGAATGATGAGACAATTGAGTAATGAAAGAAAGGTAAAGTTGAAAATGGAAAGAAGCAGTAGACATAGAAGGAAGAGTGGAAAGGCCAATGAGTGACCAGAAATCAAACAAATGGCCACAGCCAATTTGCCCACCAGGCCCATTCCACAGCCTGCATTGAGCCATGGCTTTCTCTCTCAGGGGGACCTGGGGCCAGCTCACCCTGTGTGGGGAACAAGTGTCCTCTTTCCATCCACTAGGATCCATTAGGATTAGGATGACTCCATTGCAAGCCACAGAAAACCCCAAATAAAAGTGGCTGAAACCAGAGCTGGCCATGGTGGTACATGCCTGTAATCCCAGCAGCTCGAGAGGCGGAGGCAGAAGGATCACAAGTTTGAGACCAGAGGCAGTCTGCGTAACTTAGCGAGACCCTATCTCAAAAAGTAAAAAAAAAAATGGGCTAAGGGTGCAGCTCAGTGGTCCTGCACTTGCAGAGCATGCAGGCATGAGGCCCTGGGTTCAACCCCCAGTACCACAGAGAGAGAGAGAGAGAGAGAGAGAGAGAGAGAGAGAGAGAGAGAGAGAGGCTATAATACAGTGACCCAATACGATAAGACATAATAAAAGGTCAGGTTGGAATTGGAGCTATGAAAAGAAATGATGCAGGGTAGGGTGTGTGCAAGAGGGGTGGGGAGCTGTCGCAGCCAGGCGGTAAGGCAGGGACGTGGAGATAGAATGAGGCAAGGTGGCGAGCTGAGGGCCACTGTGGGAAGAGCGTTCCAGCCAGAGGGAACGGCATGTGCAGACATACGGAGGCGGCCATGCGCCTGGCGCATTCGAGGACAAGCCATAAGCATGAGTGTGGAATGGAAGAAAGGAATGAGTGAATGAATCAATGGATGGGGAAAAGAAGTCACAGCAGAGACAGTGCTGGGCTGCAAGCAGGACGGTGTATGTCTAGTAGATCTAGTTCAAGGTCTGTCTCCCACTGGCAGTGGGACCTTGTTAAGCTCCAGTTGCCTGGTCTCCAAAATAAGGCAGGTACCGCCCCTGGCTGCCTGGTCATGCGAAGCAAACTTGACAGGCCCGAGGAGTTACATGCAGCGGTTACACCTGTGGACGCTCAGCGATGGTGGCAATGCTGCATTCAGACAGCTTCCTGCTGCCAGGGGACCAGGACACGGTGCCCTCTAACGGGCCCTGAGACACGCACTGCCTTCCATACTGTCCCTCCGCCCCCTCCTGGCCTCTTCCCTCCTCCTTCCCCGCCCCCCTTTCTTCTCTTCTCCATCATTTCCTGAGCCCTCTCTGAGCCAGGCCCTGGGAGCAGCAATGGCCCAGAGACCTTACCCGAGGCCTCTGCCCTCCAAATCCCAAGGTCATCTGTGAAAACAGCCTCCTGAGCTGGTGTGACCACAGGGTCTGGGGTGCCCCCACGGTGGGCTTGTGAGGTGACAGTGAGCCTCTAACCCTGCCGGGAGGAGCTATGAGCAAGGTCTAAGGCCACTAAAGAATAGGTGGGGGGGAGCTCTGGGCTGGGAAAGGGGACCTGGGGTCTACCTCCAGCTCTGCCCTGACTTGTTGTGTACCTGTGGGCACACTGGGGCTGGCTAGGTCTTGGTTTCCTCACCTGTAAGAAGAGATGGTCGTTCTACGCCCTTGCAAGTCTCCCACGCTGTGCCTCTGCCCACTGTGGTTGGGTCCAGGCCAGGGCTCTCCCAGAAGGATGGAGGGAAGAGAAGGCTCCGTATGTCTGCTGGGAGATGGCAGAGCATCGAGCTCAGTGGAAGAGCACTTGTCTAGCACGTGAGAGGCCCCAGGTTCCATCCCCAGCACCCCAAAGGGAAACAAATAGAACACATATCACAGAGAAGGGGCAAACCCCCAACTCCATCCACAGGGGTACAGCCTTGGCCCAGAGCCTGATGCCTTAGACAGAATCTGGGCAGCCGGCAGAGGCTTAGGATGGTCAAGGCCTCCTCCGAGGCCGATTCCGGGAGCCTGCGAACAGTTCTAGACCCACCACAGGTCGGGCGCAGTAAGACACAGTGCAGGAGCCATATTGACCTGAAGTTCGGGTTGCAGCGTCCTTGGAGCACCTGGCCTATGTTGGGGAAGGGGCCGCTTTCTGCAGGAGGCAGGTTGAATAGGGACAACATCCAGGTGGGACACCTTCCAGCCCTTCCAAGCCAAGTCTGTACATCGGATATCCTGACCTTGGCCAAGTTATCCAGCCTCTCTGGGCCTCAGTTTCCCCATCTGAGACACTGGGCTGCTGGGGGAATGAGAGAAGGGAAGTATAATGTGTCAAGAGTGGGGCTGAGCGCACTGCAGGCCCGGGTCCTCAGCAGCAGCTTGTCCTGTTTTGTCACATCCGGGATCTCCCCCTCTTCCCTGCTCGGTCACAGAATCCTGCGTCGTGCCACCCAAGCCTGGAGAAGCCACCTGCTCATCCTCCTCTGGAGCCAGTTCCAAACCTGGTTCCTGTCTCCATCCCTCCCCCACAAGCCCTGGGAGACATTCCTGGCCTCCGCTTCCTCATTTTCCCCTGGGGACCCGTAATTTCTCCCTCTGTATCATAAACACCAAACAAGTGTTTAACATCTGGCTCTAGGGCAGTCTGGGAAACGGGGCAGCTCTTACATAAAGACCAGAGGAAGCCTGTGCTTGCCAGGGGCCCGTCTGGAGGCTCCAACTGCCACCTGCCCTTCCCCTCCATTGGGACCTCCTGGTATTTCAGATATAGCCTCATAATGCGGAGCCGGAGGCCGTGCACCCATGGGACCCTAATGCCCTGGCCATGGGCGGCCCCAGCTGCATCCAGGGCTCGCTCCCCCGCCCCCATCCACTTCCCAAGTCCATGGTCCTGCCAGCTGGGGTCCTGACGGTGACAGACAAGCCTGCGCGGCAAAGAAGCTGGAGAAGAGGAGGCAGTAGAGGCTAGGACTGCTCTCCACGTGCTGTGGACAGACAATCCAGGTATGGACCCCAGCACCACCACTTTCTGCTGATGTAACTGTAAGTACATCCTGGAGTCTCTCTGGACATCAGTTTCCTCATCTGCAAAATGGGAATCACACTGAAACCCACTTTATGGGTTTGTTGTCAGGAGGTATTGAGATCCTGCCTATAAAAGTACTTAGCTGAGGGCCTCATGGCCTGATCAAAAAAAAAAAAGTGTTGTCATTAGAGAGACTGGCCCAGCTTAGCTGGAAGGGGCCCGGCAGCCTCACCTTTCACGGCTACACACCTGGAGAGAGTGGGACATGATAAGGAAACAGCGTCAGGTCCTGCTGTGCATGGTGAGAACAGAAACTTTGGCTAATCTCTCCCTGAGGCGGCTGATCTTCCCACTGAGCAGCTGCTGAGTTTCCAGGTTACTGTTAAACCTTTAGCCAAATAAAAACTATTTGTAAACAAAGCTATCATTAAATTAGCAATGTTCGAAACCACCAGGGTGACTGGAGCTATGCAGGACACGCCTCTCGCTCAGGGCACCAGAGGCCTCTGGTCCTCAAGCCCCACTGGGAAGTTGGGGTCCAGGAGACCTGCTTCTCCTCACTCAGTCTTGACGTCTCTGGGCCACCTAATACCTGCTCTCTCCACCCCTTGGGATGATGACCAGGCTGAAAACATGGAGGAGTGTGGCTTGTCATGCCAATGCTCGCTGTGTTCTTCAAGATAATTTGCTACCATTCAGTCAACAGTGCCTGCAGCCGTACCACTGTGGCGTCAGATCTTGGAAACTAAGCAGGGTCAAGCCGGGTTAGTCCTTGGATGGGACACTGCCTGGGAACACCAGGTGCTGTAGGCTTGGGAGAAGGACCTGGCAACCCACTCCCAAAAAGCAATCAGCCATCGAAAACTCTATGACTAGCAGAGAAGCACTAATAATACCGTTTCACCTGTTGTACATAGGGTCGATATGAGTTGGACACCGACTTGACGGCACCCAACAACAACAATGGTCAATGGTGACACAATCCGGGTTTGGATTTATGAAGCGCTGCCCACCCCTAGGTCGCCAGCATACAGGGTGCAGGTGCACGCTTGGTATGAGCGGGGTTGGCAGGGTGGTAGCACACGTTCCACTTGGGGTCATTAGGGGAAGGTGAGCGGAGAAGGAGGCATCCTGAGGGCAGTCCTGCTGCGGGGACTCAGGGCTCACGGCCGTGTCTGGTACTCCCTGAAGCCAGCAATGTGCCTGGAGCTTCAGTCAGCTGCCTCCCTGACCTTTACCCAAGCAGCCAAAGCTGGGGGGTCTGCTCCCTCCAGGCTGGCCTCATCCCCCACGCCCCATGCCCTGGTCAGATGAAGAGACAGATCCAGTTTTGGACAGTGCCCAAGGCCAGCACCGGCCCCGGGGCGCAGGTGTCTGCGGCCACTGAATAAATCATGCCAGCACCCAGCCAAGCGTCTCCCTCTAGACGTGCTCACTGTTTCCCAGATGCTATCTCCCCTCAGGAAGCCAGGCGGCACCCATGCCACCCTTCTTCGACAGATGGCGAACAGGGGTGAACCTTCCACCTGGTCAGGTTTACATTTCCCAAGCTAGAGCCAAACTTTGCAGGCTCCGCTTGGCCTGGCCCAAGTGACCCCACTGCAGCGCAGCAAACACTTTTCCCTAAGTGCCGTCCCTGCCTGTGCCCCCCAACCCATGCTCAGGCAGGCAGGGACAGGCGCCCTTGCCCTTCAGGTCGCTCTCCATCTCTTCCGCATCCCCTCACCAGCCTAGAAGAGAACAAACTCCAATCCCGGGTGACAGAAAAAATCAAATGAATGTATGTGTCACTTGCTATAAGGAAAGCCAGGGAAACTTCCAGACCCTGCACTTCCTCGGTCTCTAAGAAACCCACCACAGCCCGCCACCCTACAATCATCTCTTACCCCACCTTCTATATCAGGACTCCTGTCTAGACTGCCCCGGGAGCAGTTTTAAGTCACTTTGAGGAAAGAGAAGGGGCTTAGTGCCTGGCACAGATAGGGAACTAACTTCTCGGATGCTTTGTTTTGCTCCAGTCGCTTGTGTTGGCCCAGCAATCAAGCTGACGTGGCATTGCACGGGTCTAGTAATCCCTTTTATGGGACGCCCTGGAGAATGTGCCGCTCTTCCGCACAGAGGGAATCAGTTCAACTCTGCAACTGACTCTGGCTATCACATCTTCGAGCGTTCTTAGGCCAAAAGTAACAAAATAGGAGAGGACCCGATAAGAAGGATGGAGCTGGGGGATTCATTACTCATCTCGGGTAAGTGCTCCTCGGGGCGGGGCCCAGTTCACCTGAGAAAGAGGCAGACAGACAAAGAGACGGAGACAAGGGGGCAAAAGTGGGAGAGCAACAGTGGGCCAGATGGTGTGGGGGGCCTTTCTACTCCCCATGAGCAGGCACCTGGGCTTCTGTCCCCGGCTGGTAGTTACCAAGAGCAACTCCAGCGAGTGTGCACACCTGTCGCAGGTGCATCGATTTTTACCTTCTTGAGGGCTCCTCACCTGGTGTGACCTCTGGGCTGCAAAAGAGCAGGAAGTTGGCCTGGTCTTATCTGGAATCTCACCTCTCCTGTGCTGGTCCATAGCTAGTGACAGACAGCTCCTTTTCCCCACCAGGCAGCCCACCTGGCCTGGGATGGCACCCAGGGTCAAGTGTTGTTGTTGTTGTTGTTAGGTTCCGTCGAGTCAGTGTCCAACTCATAGAGATCCCTACGTACAGCAGGCGAAACACTATCGTCAGTGCTTCTCTGCTACTCATAGGGTTTTCAATGACGGATTGTTTTTTGGGAGTGGGTTGCTGGGTCTGTCTCCCAAGCCTATAGCACCTGGTGTTCCCAGGCGGTCTCCCATCCAAGTACTAACCAGGTCCGACCCTGCATAGCTTCTGAGACCTGACAGGATCTGACGCCACAGTGGTACGGCTGCAGACGGTCAGGTGTAGGGCAGTGGAAACCAAGCCCATGGGTTTTGGCACCAACCTTGAGTTCTTCCACAGATCAGTGGTGCCGAGTGTGGACTTGTTCTCCCTGGGCGTCTGCCACTAGGCTGGGAAGTGGGGTTTTGGCGTGTCCCTTCGAGGGATGAGATGGTCATTACCCCGAGATTACAGGTGCTGGCTTCAGAGTGGGCACAGCTGGGCTCTGTTCCGGTGCTACCACTTTGAGAAAAGGTGACATTAGGCACATCCCTGAATCCGGACGAGCCTCAGTTGTTCCCATGTGGATAAGCACTGATAATAACAGCACCGCATCTAGGATCCCTACAAAGGCAAAAGGACACCACGTGGCTCAAGGCCAAGGGGAAGCTGTGCTCTTGGTCAACACTCACACCGCACTTACTAAGCTCTCGTGCTTGCCGGGCTCTGGTCTAGGAGAGCTGGTGACATGGGTGCGGGTACATGCGCCGCAGTTCCTGAGACAGATAGTGTTATTATGCCCTGTTAACAGATGAGCAAACAGAGACACAGAGATGGGAAGCAACCATCCCAGGATCACACAGCTGGTTAGTGGCCGAGCCATTGGTGGCAGAGCCTGGGTCCTCGCCTTAACCTTACTGCCACACAGCCAGACCCCTATAAATTCAGCCATTGCTATTGAGTCCCCAGATGATACTAGAGCCAACCTCATGGCCCTGCCCTCCCCTCCTCAGATAGAACTGAAATCTGTCCTCTCACAGCCCGTGCTCATTTGTCCCCAGGAACTTTCTCTCCTCTACTACTCAAGATCAATTAGCTGATTTCCCATGAGCCTCTTCTCCAGGGTAATTATACCGTGACTCCCATGAGAACCTGCATTGAGGGACCATCTGTAAACCCGCATTCATAGCCTTGCGTGTGCCAAGCACTAAGCAGGGCCTGGGGTCTCACGTCTCCCCTCAAGTGGACAGACTGTTCCCTCCTGAGCCCTCTCCCTGGGATCTCTCTCACCTTTGCTATGGTCTCTAAGTGCTGACACCAACCTATCTGCCCAGCACACTTTGAGCCTCCACGGCTTCCCCAGGAAGTGGGCAGTGCTCCAGTGATTGTCCCCTTGTGACAGGTGGGGCAACTGAGGCCCAGAGAGGGGATGTGACTTGCTCAAGGCCACACAGCAAATCCTCGAGGAGGTAGCCAGGAACTCAGGCATTCCATCTCCAGATTTCATTAACTCACACATCTGGCCTCAGCCTCCAGGTCCTTGAGGTGACCCCATCTTTGGATTTGGGGAAGGGGAGCAGGGGCTTTTCTGGGAGAGGACGAGTGGGGGCAGTTGGCCTTTGTGCCCTTCTTGGCATCCCTACCCACCTGGGATTTGCAAGGCCTGCCTGGTGGAGGCAGCCCTGCCTGCAGCTTTGCTCCCCTGACTCAGTGCGCTGAGGGGACACCTGATGTCCTCCCCCTGCTCAGAAAAACATGAAAGCTAAAAAAAAAGTACCGGAGAAGTTAAAATTAGTCCTCCACCTTCTCCTGCCTCAGAAAGAGTGCACAAGTCACCTGGAAGGAAGCGTTGCCCTCTGGGTGCGGAGAGGGTGCTGGGAAGTCACCGTGGGACTTGGGGGCTGTTGTTTTGCCCACCCTCATCTATTCCCCACAGAGAAAGCCCAGCACTGCGTTCTATTTTAATACGAAGGCCGAAAGAGAGTTGCTTCGCAGGCCTGGGCCCACTAATGAGCATGGAGTGGCGTTGGGGCTCAGCACGGGGCTCCGAGGCAGAGTCCTGCAGGTCACATTGCCTGACAATTGAAGCCATCTGCAGGCAGTGGGGACGAGAGTCAGAGGGGCTGCCAGCAAGGGGCGAGCTCAGGCTTCTGGGCAGTCCCTGCCTTGCCCCTGATGATGCCCTGTGATCTCAGAGCCCCTGCTTCTCCCGGCTAGGGCTTAGTCCTTCATCTGTACGGAGGGCTCATTCTACCTGCCTGAGTGGGGTCAGGGGGTTGGGAGAAGGAGGAAGAGGAGGAGGAGGAGGAGGAGGAGGAAGAAGAGGAAGAGAATGAAGAGGAGGAGGAGGAGGACGCCCTTCTGCTTGCTGTAGAGATGCCAGGCAGAGTCAGGGTCCCGGGCAAACCCTCTGCGAGGTTGCTGTCACTAGGCCCACCCGCCAGTGGAGAAACTGAGGCTGGAACATGTCCTGCGCTGGTGATCCAGCCTGAGTCTCAGCTACTGTGGGGTCCAAGCTCTTCCCCCACTGCCCATTGGAGTGCATTTGTGGACTGCCCTCTGCCTTGCCAGTAGGTGTGGCCATCTCCAGGTTGCTCTGAGAAGCAGCCTGGGCCCCAGGGCTGCGCCCTGCCTGCCCGCAGTCGGAAGCCGTAGAGCCCCTGGCAGGAGCGGGGCCCCAGCGGCCTCTCCTGTGTCTCCAGCCCCGGAAACTTCCTTCTGCACTGCAGCACCCTGTGCTGCAGGAGCGCCCCCACCCCACCCCACCCTGAAACTTGCCACAGAGAATGGCAGAGGGAACTGGAGATGCAGTTGCCATAGCAACGCTGGGTTTCTCATTCTCGGCACATAAAATACCAAACCGGGGTTGGAGAGGTGCAGGCCCCTCTCATTGGACAAGATTCTCCCTCCTCTCCTCCCCCACCCTCTCCACCTTGCTGGGTCCCAGACAAGGAAAACTGGGGGAGGGGTCCAGGGACACTTGGACCCAACAGGCCAGCCAACTCCATTCTGTGGACACCCGACACCCCCCCCCCCAAGGCCACACAGCAAATCCTCAAGGAGGTAGCCAGGAACTCAGGCATTCCATCCCCAGATTTCATTAACTCACACATCTGGCCTCAGCCTCCAGGTCCTTGAGGTGACCCCATCTTTGGATTTGGGGTGACCCAACAGGCCAGCCAACTCCATTCTGTGGACACCCGACACCCCCCCCCAAGGCCACACAGCAAATCCTCGAGGAGGTAGCACAGGATCTGAGGGTGGCCCAGCCCCGGTCAGACCTCTGCAGAGGGAGGAAGGGAGAGAGAATGGGGGGAGAGGAGGACATAGGAGGAAGAGAGGGAGATAGTGCTGTCACAGTGCCCCATCCTGGGGGACGGTCACCCATAAAGACCAACTCCTATCAACCTGCTGAGTGCCCAGGACGATACTGGCTGTCACTGCATTCAAGGGCCTGGCCTTTGGGATCAGGCAGACCTGAGTATCAACCCAAGCCCCAGAAGATGGGGTTGGGGCCTCCAATCTCAGTGCCTTCATCTGGAAAGTGGGAGACGTGAGAGACCCTACCCCCAGGACGCAGTGCTGGGTGTGGTGGACAGCAACAGACAGTGCTGGGTTTTGTGGCTTTGTTGTTATTATTATTAACATTGCTGTCCCAGTGGCTCAACCTGGCAGCCTTCTGCTCAGTTCCATCACTCACCTGCTCTTGGCAGGAAGTCTGTGCCAGTCAGGCCACTGCTCAGCCCCGACCTGTGGACTTAAGGGAGCCAGCGCCGTGGAGGTTTCTGGAAAGCAGCTCTGTACACAAAGCACCGCCCAGCCGGGCGCGGTGGGGCACACCTGTAATCCCAGCGGCTAGGGAGGCAGAGAGCCTGCAGCTATAGCCCTGTGGCATCCGATCCCGTCAGAGCTCGGAAGCTAAGCAGGGTCGGGCCTGGTTAGTACCTGGATGGGAGACCGCCTGGGAACACCAGAAGCTGTAGGCTTGGGAGAAGGACCTGGCAATCCCCTCCCAAAAATCAATCTGCCATTGAAAACCTTATGCACAGCAGAGAAGCACTGACAGTAGTGTTTCCCCTGTTGTACAGAGGGTCGCTATGAGTCGGATACCAACTCGACAGCACCTAACAACAACAACAGGGAGGTAGAGGCAGGAGGATCGCAAGTTTGAGACCAGAGGCAGTCTGCATAACTTAGTGAGACCCTGTCTCAAAAAATTAAAAAATGGGCTGGAGGTGCAGCTCAGTGGTCCAGCACTTGCAGAGGATGCAAGCGTGAGGCCCTGGGTTCAACCCCCAGTACCGCAAAAAAAAAAAAAAAAAAAAATCCCACAAAGCACCATCCTGCCTCTTGCCTTTGCCTAGGGCCTCCTCCGCTCTTTCAGTCTTGGGTGTTTCCACAGGGTCCCCTGCTCGACTCCTCCCTGTGTGCACACACCTGACCCTCAGGAATCTGCCCCGCCTTGGGCTCACCTGGTCCCTGCCCCCAGCTCCAGGTGCCTGTCACCCAGGGGCACCGTCCCTCACTGCATTCAGATGGGCTGCTGGACATTTGCTTGGCATGCCCTAGGTCGTGTTCCCTGGGCCAAGGATTAATACCCAGGAAAGCACCGACACCCAGCCAACCCTGTGCACATAGACCACCACCACCACGGATGCGTCACACACTCTTCTGCCTCCCCCTACCAATCTCAGGAAGTGGCTATGACTCTTAGCCCCATTTCCTGGATGAGGAAATGGAGACTCACCGGGCTGAAGGACCTGCCGGAGGTCACACAGCTAGAAGACGGCAGAGTCAGGATCCGAACCCAAGACCCTTTCTAGAAGCAGCAGGGGGAAACAGCATGAGTGGTCAGCACCCAAATCCTTCATAGAGAGCAAGCCTCGTCTGTTTGCAAAAGATTTTTAACAAGTCTCTGAGAGGAGGTGACACATGAGCCCAAGAGCCCCGGAAACTTAGTCACAAGAGCAGACACTTCATGAGCATCTTCCGTATTCTGCGTGCTTCCCTGAGTACTACTCATGTTGATTAGCTCAGTGAATCCTCCCACACCCCGATGAGGAGCGCAGTAGTAGCATTAGTGTTCCTACTCGTATTCATATTTGTATTAGTGTTACGGTAGCTCTATCTTGGAGATGGGGCTGGGATTTAGCTCAGTTGATAGAGCACCGCTCTGCAGTCTCTGAGGTCCCAGGTTCGATTCCCAGTACTGCAAAAATGGGAGAAGGATGTGGCAATCCATTCCTGAGGCAATCCCGAAACAATCAGCCACTGAAAACCCTAGGAGGGTTACTACGAGTCGGACACAACTTGATGGCACCTGACAACAACAATCTCGGAGATGAGGAGATTAAGGAATAAAAAGTCAGGAACTTCCTGAAGTCACCAGCTGGCAGCAAAGGCAGGCTGCCACCCCAGGGCAGGCTGGAGTGGGGCTTGGCATTCAGTCCCTCTGCCCAGGCTCAACTTTTTTGCCTAAGACAAGGAGCAGAAGTGT